>VDFB02332762.1:0-16446 GCA_007258455.2 Sequoia sempervirens
TGCTGACATTGTCAACATTTACCAAGGAATATTCCTTATCATTGCAAAAATATTGCCCCCCTAAAAAACATTTGTGGACAAAATATTCTATCTTTGGTTGAAATATTTACAAAATATGTTGGATGCCACTAGTTCTCGTAAAGTCACTAGAAAAACTGGTGATGTCAAAATTTCATAGACCTATCAAGTTTTTTGATTTGGTGCTAGTTTTAATACAATGTTGGAGTTGAAAGTAAACTCCACAACTCTCGAAAATCACCTTCAACCAAAATGCTTATCACAAATGAGAAATCAAAGCAACACATTTGTTATGCAACCAAGAGAGAATGATTGAATCCACACAAGTATCACACAAACATCTGATATTGAGATTAACCTCTAATCATAATTGAATTGAATGGAATGAGTACAAAGTACTTGAATGAATGCTTATAAAAGAAAAAGGAAAACCCTAGATGAGAATTTGATTAGATTGTAATAAATGTCCTAATCTCATGCAATGAGACAACTTGACCTATAAATAGTCAAAGCTAATAATGAAAAAAACACTCATAAGTTTACCTTAAGTAACTAAAGTAATAAGGGACCTAATAATTAATTAATTATCAAGTGATTATCTTAATTAATCCAACAAAAACTTCCTTATGAGATACTTTCCATGCTTAGAGGAAACTGAAATGGAGTTTGATATTGTAAGGGAAAGACCCTAACCCTTCCCGAAAAACATCAAGAGTAAGGGCACTATCTACCAAAAACAAACTTATACCAAGATAGGCCACCCCCACTAGAATTGGTAGCTATTATAGTTGGTAATGCCACTATCATGTTCTATCCCACCTTCTCTATCACTAGGCAATGATCATTAGAGACATCAACATGCAACACCATAACCCTTTCACAAATAAGAAAATTCAAGCCTTCGAATGCAACCATCCCAATCTTAGAGACATGCACGCAAGAGGGACCAATAGGAAAATTGTTCACTAGTAGGGTTGGGGGCCCACCTCCAAACATGCCTCCTAAGAAATAAATATTTTTTCATCTTCTTTTGTAGGATAGAGGAAGGATAAATAGTTGATGTGGTCTTTTGTGATCCATTAGAATCAAAACTTCCATAAACCTTCCTAGTTAAAGTAACTGGCATGAGATAGTCCAGCCCTTCCTCATCACTTGAGCTAACCCCCCTAAGAACACCACCTTGTGGCCTACATAAATTGAACATTGTTGGGCATCTAGCAAGGTATCGAGTATTTTTCATCCTCCTTTTTTGTCTTGAGGCTAGTTCCATTAGTATAATCAATTGCTAGAATCATCTTTAAAATCTCCATTTCCATCTTCATCCTTGCCATTTTCCATTACTCCTTCTAAGCCTTCACTCCTTGCACCCTATTCAAAATTTATTTTCCTGCTTGACCTATACTACAAACCACAATTTTATAGAAAAATGTGAAAGAATTAATCTTCTATTGAAATGATACTAGTTAGAATAAATGTTATAATAGAAAACACCCCCAAAAAGCATAAAATTTGTTAACTATAACTAGAATCTAAAGTGAACAATTTATTTGTAAGAATAGTTTGTTTATATTGTATTGATTTTTCATGTTCTTTAAATTTAATTGAATACATTGAATTGATTTTAATAATTTAGATGGAGTCTTCTTATTGAATCGTCATCAAGAAAAAGAGAAAAATTAATACTTAAATTATATAAAAAAATACACATTTAATTTAAAAGAAATAAAACTATACACCTCAACATAATACAAAATTAATGAAAAAACTTTATAACTAATAATGTAAAAAAATCTCATATACTAAATTAATATCTGAATAAAGATTAAAAATATGTCTTTACCTTTTACAATTTAAATATTTTATATTAAACTATAATAAGTCTCATATTTACATAGAATAAAGGTGAGAACATAATAATCGATTAGTTTTGTCACACATTGAAGTTCTATCAACATAATTTAGTATCACTTGGTGAAAACTATCAAAAACAAGTGTTATGTCTTTGGTATGTTGATGAAATTGAATGATTTTAAATGAATCTACCAAATTAAGTCTTGCTAAGTGCAAGACCCAGGACACCCTAAAGAATGAATCTAGAATCTAAATGACTTCAAATCTTTGATTCCACCATAAAGAATCAAACTAGAATCTAAATGACTTCAAATCTATTATTCTATCATAAAGAATGAAACTAGAATCTAAATGGCTTCAAATCTCTAACTCTAATTTTATTTTAAAAAATATATACAAAATACAAAGCTAAAAATAGAGACTATCATACCACCTTGCCATGATGACTATCCCTAAAGAAGAATTAAGAAACCTCTATCTTTTCTTGTATAGAAATACCCTTATAGAACCAAGCTCCACAAATGGCACCACAAACAGGTCCAACAATATACACCCAAAGACCATTATAATTGCCTGCTATCAATGCAGGCCCTAGAGATCTTGCTGGGTTCATGGAACATCCCGAGAGTGGCCTGGATGTAAAACATTCTAGATTTTGTTGTCATTATATTTCAAAGGAAATGCATTCCACCCAAAATATAAATGAACCACGCTTTTTTGTTAGTTCCATACATACCCTCCAAATAAAGCATTACAAGCAGCTATAGCACCCACAGCAACCCCTATCATTTCACCAGGCTGCAGAATAAAGCATCACTGACTTGCTAGTTAGATATTATAGTGGAAAACCTTCATCTAGTGGGCTATAATATGAACTGTTTATTTTCTATGTAATATGATGAATAATTAAAATTTAATTGTGTTACAAATGTAATTGCTTTCTGTTTAATTTTTTTTTAATTATTGATATCAAGTTTTCACAATTTATATTATTTGTAACTATTGTTTTTGGATTTGATTGTGTTATTATCTTAATGATGGATTACAGAGTGTGATCGTTGATGCAAAAACTTTACACAATCAAATCCAAAAACAATACTTACTTAATGTCTAACAATTACTAATAATGTGCCATAAACATACACCCAACTCCACTTTTTTCTCTCACATGTTTTTCTCATAGTGAGAATATGTTACTAGATGATACAATTTTCAACAATTTTCAATCAAATTTGGTATGGATAAGTATCTAGTTGAGGTAAATTGTCTCACTTACTGCTTTAGGATCTGTGGCTGTTGCAAATATAACAATGGAGAGTATGAACGTGAGAATGGATTCCACCACCAGTGATGCAAAATAATGTTCCACAGGAACATTAACAGCAACATTAATGGAGATGTTTGTAATAATTATATGGAGTGCAGCTGCAGCCACTGTGGCACCCAAAATCTGAGATATAATATAAACGGGCAGCTGACAATTTCAAAATGAAAACAAAACATCAATATTGGCATTGCTCATATGATGAAAAAAAGGCTTCAGACAGATTCACCATCAACAATTTACTGATAAATTCATCTCGTGAAAAATTCATGGCTATATTGCTCGTGAATTGTTAGCAGTGAATTTTCCACGAGATGAATTTGTCATGGAGGTGAATAACATATTAAAGGGCCATTTAGAATTCAATTCAATCTTATATTTTGAACATTTTTTCTTCCAAGTGACCACAGGATGCAAAGTTCAAACCCAAATTGCAATTGATATGTTAGATTAATTCACCTCCTTAAGAGAAAGTTTTCCCACAGATGAGAAGGCAAGACTCATTGCAGGATTTATGTGAGCACCAGAGATATGTCCCACAGTGTAGACTAGTGCCGTTATAACCAGTCCAAACACAGCAGCAACCCCAACATGAGTTAAGATCTTATCCCTGGCTTCCACCATGATTCCTCCACACCCAGCAAATACTAAGATAAATGTTCCCACAAATTCAGCTGCAGCCTATATAGGAAAATTACATGATTACATTTGGCAATTCAGAGAAACACAACATAAAAAAACGATTTTGCATCTATATGTTTATTAGTCATACCTTTTTGTAGATCTCTTTAAAAATATTGTTAGTTTTAGTAGCCTTAGGATCTTCCATGTCTGGCTTCTTTGTTTGAGCAGAGGCTCCAGTAGTTGGAGCAACATATTGTCCTTTCTCAAGGTCGAATACAACCACAGAAGAGAGTGTCCTGCTTTGCTTTTTCATGGTGAAAGACTTTCTACTTCTTATTAGGTGGCGGATAGTTTAGCTTTTATAGTATTGCAGGTATTTACCTGTGTATAGCATGTTATATATATGTGGAAAACCTTTATATAAAGCTCATCTAACTGGAGTTTCAGTGTTATAGGTGTTAGGCTTCTCTTGTTGGGTACTGTGAGAAGTTAGTGAATATTAAATATTTTCATCAATATCTTCACACTTGCATGCCCATTAATTTTGGATGTCTCCTTGAGTTCAAATGTGCTGGTGGGATTATTTGGAAAGAAATGGTGATTATTTCCAAGGGTCTTGTAACTACCTAGGTCTTAGAAAACAACTGTACACAAACAAACAATTTTAAGTTTTGGACCTCGACCAGGAGCAATGAATAACAAATAAGAAAATAAATGAAATTTTATGCTTAGATAGTGGCAAAAGAATATCTTTCAAGAATATGTCATTTTATTTGGAAAAACTAGGTGTAAGCAAGGAAAGAGGGATGAGAACATGAATAAATTATTTTGAATTAGGATCAAAATATTGAGAAGAAAAGACAAGAAAAGATAATACAGATCTACATACAATTTCTAATGGTATATCTGCAGCATATGCATCCCTCATGGATGGTAACTCTTGTTGTTACTTCATGTAAATCGAGCCCACAATGCAGATATTGCGGAGAATAAAACCCATGTTTGTTTTTATTGTAAAGCACAACTAAGAGATAAGGAAGCACCAAAAAACCAACGTTAAAAGCCAAATTAGACCACAAGATAAAGTAAGAGAGGTATTCATGGATGGTACTGTAGGAATCTACTGAATTTGGTGCGTTCGATTTGAATAAAGATCTAATTTATTAAATTCGAAGTAGTGTCCGTTTTTGGTAAGAATTATTATTTAGATATTAATCTTTTTAAGATAAATTAATCATCAATTTTTTAATAAAGGTTTTTATTTATTTTCATTAGTATATGTAAAATTAAAATATCTAAAAAATCAATTATCTGTATTTCTATTGGCTGTACAATTTGGAATCTTATTTTAAGCTTCAGATTAATTGAGAAAAGCCTTTATTAAGATACAAGAAATTGGTTTCACATAATGAATCTGTATTTTTGTTGGCTACATAGTTTGAAGTCTTATTCTAACTTCATATTGATTGAGAAAAGCATTTATTAAGATACAAGAAATTGATTTCACATATTGTGTTGTTCATTATTATGGAGACTTTATAAAGTATGACTTAACAAGTATAATATACCAATCATGTACCCAATTATGCCATGATGAATAATACACAACTCATATGATAAATTTGATAGGTGTGGGTGCTCAATATTCCCAATATTAGGAAAAGGGTCCAAACAGGTATAAGGTTTGAACTATATTAATAGTTTTTATTGAATCCTACAAGATGTAAAATATGAATTTATGTAGAATTTTAAGTAGTATTTTTCTACATTGTAAACAATATTTAGCATTGTTTAAAAAAAAAAATTATGTTGTGTATATTTTGAATTCGACAATCGTTTTTTTGTATTTGACATTTGTAGCTAGAACATTCCTATTAGACCCACTTATGATTGCTTTTTGTGGTATTATTTAGAGTGCACAGTGGTCAAACAAGTCTCCAGCAGTTTTGATGGGTTGCTATGTGCAGCCCATTTGATCTATTCACTTCATTGTTCTAGTCTTAGATTTAAACAAAATATTTGAAATATTTAAACTCTTTTGTCAATGAGGTGAAAGTTTAAAATTGTGTTACACATTTATAAAATAATCAACATTGATTTAATTTTTTTGCCTTGATTTAAAATGGTGTAAAGTAATAAATGTAGATTTTTTTAGTATATTTCATCGTTTGCATTTTTTTAGAAAAATAAAAATTATTTGAATGTAATTTTCTTTTCAAGTTGACAATATAGCTTAATTGGATGTAAATGTCTTCAAATTTTTAATATTTTTATAATTTAAAAAATAGGGCATAGACTATTTTTTTCATTTTATATTTTAAATATACCAATCAATGTATTCTTCGCAACTATTCTTTCTAGCACTGTTAACGTCAATAGAAGCTTTATCATCCTCAACGGGTTGGCAAGAAAGCATAGTAGAAGCAACATTTATAGATGCATACTCTAACCCCGGATGTTTGATATGGAAAGATGGTATCTCGTGAGATGGAAGGGAAGGTAGATGATCTAGGAATGAAATGGAGTGCTCTTGGATGTCCTCAATGGGATTATGATCGAAGAGTATATTATCATAAATTTCATGATCAAATATGGGATTATCATAGACATCAAAGTATTGGGATGAATCAGATAGCGGTGTGAGCTCCGTAAGCAAAGCCTGTAACTTATATTCTCCAATGCCGAGGTCTGTAACCTTAACCTTAATTTCCAAGGGTGTGCGAGATGTGGATAGTAATGGAGGCTCGGCTGCTGAGGAGGAAGATGGTGAGGCGGTGTTGGTAAGACAATATTATGAAAGGCCATGACTGCTTTGTGAGGGCTTGCAATATTGAAATGGGTTTGGATCAACATGGACATTCACTTCAGTTCTATTGTAAGGGAACTTTATACATTGATGGAAGGTTGATGGAATAACATCCATGGCATGGATCCATGGGCGTCCCAAAAGGGTATCAAGGTCTAGGATTTTGCAAGTGGTCTCAATGGCAGCTGGTCCAACCCATGATAAAGCCTTTAGATTAACATCCAACTTCATCATATGTTTTGATATTGATCTTTGTGTGTGGATCGACAGCATCATCAAAATGACATAAAGAAAATTCGCCACCAACAATTCACTGTTGAAAATTCACCTCTAACAATTCACCGCAGGAAAATTCACCTCTAAAAATTTACTGCAGGAAAATTCACCGCCATGACAAATTCACCTCAAGGAAAACTCACCACTAGCAATTCACTGCCACGGAAAATTAATCGCAAACTTTTAATGCAATGAATTTTTTGTGGCATGAATTGTTTGTGGTGAATTTTCCTTTCACCTCAAGGAAAATTCACCACCAACAATTCATGCTGCGAAAAATTTATTTCACCCACATGCTTGGCCATGGCTTTAGCATTTTCACTATTGGTATGTGGCGAATGAACATGAAATTTTTTGCCATTTTTCCACATCATCACTGAAAAATGAAAAATCACAAAAAAAGAAAAACAAACGACTTTGTAAAACCCTAATTCTCGAAGCTTCTAAAAAACTTGTTATAAGGGGTTGGGATGGGAGTTACAGTATGTAGAAAAAGGCGATTATTCGCAAGATTGTAATAAGTTTTGCACTAGATAATAAAATCATTAGATGGCTGCAGTTTTGTGGATGTAGCCCAGATTGGGTGAACCACGTTAAATTCTCTGTGTTGTCTTGTTTCTACTATTTTTCTGTGTGTGTGTTCTATTACTCTATTTTATTGATCAAATCTGCATTTAATTGTTAGATATTTTCCTTCTAATCCTAACATTCACCAGGTTCAACACACAACCTGCATCACGGCCAATTAGAGGAGAATACACATGAAAAATGAACAAAGGAAAATATATTAGAGAAAGAAACATATGTCGTAGGGTAAAAGCACAAAGTTGTGTCACACTTTCGGCCAAATAAATAGTTTCGAGCGAAATATTTTCGGCCGGAAATGTTTCGGCCGACTATGTTTCGACCGAAACCATGTGGCGTATTACGTGGCACATAGGTTTTGGTCGAATAAATTTCGCCCGAATCCAAAAAAATAAAAATTTTCTTTTTCCCGCTTTTTTTTTTTATTCAAGGGGTAAACGCTTTTGACTGGAGCTATGAACCGGATTACAACCAATCAACAATACCACCCCAATGGGGGGTTTGAACCTTGGTGGCACAAACAACAATGCCACCTTTAAACCATCACACCATGCCAATACTGGCTCCTTTTCCCGCTTTAAAACTGCCTTCAAAATTAAAATTTTTAATGTGCGGGGTTTCTATAGAAAGGGTTTCAATAGAAACAGTTTCTATAGAAAGTGTTTCGGCCAAAACCCTTTCTATAGAAACTGTTTCTACCGAAATGTCTATGTGGCATCCTAGTTGGCAGCCAACTCAGTTTTTTTCAGAATTTTCTGAAACTTTCAACTTTAGCTAAGTATTTTTTTAGTCAGAATAATTTTTTGCAAAAAAAAAAAAACCCTTTTGTAGAGCTCGGAGTGGAGAATTCAAATATATAATTTTTTTAATATTAGTTTTAATATATTTTATTTTTAAAATAATGCAAGTAGGTTTTCAAAATGAAAAAAGAAGTTGATTACAAACTAAAAACAAAGATAGTAAAACTTATTAAAAAATTTTAAATCTTATATGGGGCACAAGAGAAGAGAGTCTTCTTCAAAAGGGTATAATTTTCCGAAAATGATTTAAAATTTTCAAAATAGTTGACGACGTGAAAATGTCAAATTCTGACATGTTTGACTTTTAAAATGTTATTACAAGAAAATATACATCAAAATTTGATTTTTCTTTTTCCATGCACAAGATATTGAAGTTACCTATTTGGGAGAAAGAAAATTAGGAAAATGAATTTTTTTTCAATTTGTTTCTTGACGCCATGAAGTCACTCTTTTCTGAAATTTTCAGCATTCCAAAATTTGTCCTTAAATTGATAAAAACATAATGAAAATAATTTTTTTTAAAATTTTTAAAAATTACAACAATAAACTTCATCAAAATTTCTACATTTCATTAGTTTACACCATTTTTAAATTCAAAACATAAAGACCACTTTTATGTGGTCGAAGTTCATAATTTTTTTTGCTGTTGGCCGATTCCTTTATAAAGTGTGACACAGGTTTGTGCTTTTACCCCGCAGCCTATAAAGCCTTAAAACATTAATCCAAGGGTTTCTATTCAAAGAAATACTTCCAAAAAATGATTTACTTGCTTGTTCATATAAAAGATCAACAAATGCTTGCAAAAAATGTGATGGAACCTTAATTCTCATTATTCCATCTTAAACCCTTGTTGCTTTTAGGAGGGTTTTTGAAATTTTTCTCTTTTATGATCAATTAAGCGCTCTATTTGGTTGTTGACTTCTTATTGCCCGTTGCCAGTCACTATTTTAATACCCTCTATTAGGCAACCGGTCTCCTTGTCATGAGTTCAGAAAATCAAGCTATGTCATGACTTTGGGGTCTTGAGCTTTTGTTTTATCTGTTGTATCATCCTAGGAAGTTCCCCCCATCATAACAACTTATTGAGCATGTGTATAAAAGTCTTCACTTAAGTTTGGTCGGCCTTATGTCCTTATCACACATCGCCAATTACTTGTGGGATATATGTTTTAAACTAGCGATGAGTGATGAGGTGATAGCTCTAAGGTATCGCCCATCGCTAATGTTCTCTAAGTTTTTGTCTGTGATTAGCAATGAGTGAGGTTCTTATGGGATTGCTTATCATTAATGTTTTTTGGGTTCTTAAGGTTGTAATAGCGATAAGCGATGACTTCTCACTTCATGATCCTAGTTTCATCGCTCATCGCTAGCATATTGTATAGGGACCTTTTACAATTAGCGATGAGAAAGATTATGAGTTCCCAATGATATCTCACCTCGCAAATTTACTTTGAGCGCTAACATTGTGATTAGCGATGAGCGATATCCCCCCTTATGAGAAATTTTCTCCCGCTAATTTGACTACATCCTATTTGTGATGTCTTTTGTATCATTGATTGTTATGCAGATGTACGTGTCAAACTGTGGTCCTTGCATCTCTTGTGGCTAATTGGAGTCAAGCGGAAAAGATGAATTAGCGAGGAGAGATGGAGATAAAGACGATTAGGAGTCCAGTCATTAATCTAAGGGTTGAGATTTTATCGCACAAGGTACTTACATCGTTGATAAAGATGGAGGAGAATGAGATGAACCAATGATTGGCGACAACTGCTACATGAAGAAACAACGTGTCAAAATCTTAAGGATTTCATATAAAGCATAAGGAAAAGTAGCGAGGTGGATTATCTACCATTGATATAGTTTTAAAGCTGAAGAATCAATAATCAAGGTTCAAAATTGAATGACTACTTGTTAGTTCACTCACGCGAGCTTACTATCAAATATTAATGGTGACATGCTCCCCTCTTAGCTGTAACTGAAAGTAGATATCTGGTTTATTGTGTGTCCTAATTCATTGGCTAGTGGGAGGAATACCAGAGGCTGAAGAATTTGCGAGGGAAACTCCAGAGATTATCTGAAACAAGGGTGGCACAATTCTTGTATGGGTAAGCAAACTAATACCTCCTATTAATTAAGGTGGTAGGATAAACACCAATGAAAAGCTGATAATAAAATTAATGGAAAATACAATTTAGTTTTGTCTTAGGATAATTGAGCATTGTCTAAATTGTGGGGAAAGTTGTCATGTTTAGAAGTTGAGATTTGTCCTGTTATAATTGTGAAGGGTTTTATCTGGTTGTAAGAAATTGTAAACCCTAACCTCCATTTGCATTATAAGCATGAGTGACCCAAAGCCTAGTGAGTCCAGTATTAGACCTAAAAGAAAACCAAAACAAAAGAGGGTCAAAAGACCTAAAACTCAACATGTTCCAGCAAAATCTGAGCCCAAGCCAATAGTTGTGTCTAACCCTTTTCTTGGTACTCCTACAGTTTCCACAAGATACAGAAGTGCGAAGAAGGAAACAAAAAAGTTCATGAAAGAGACCTCTAGAGGTATTAGAGAGGGAGGGTCACGAATTGGCAAAAGGCCCACATGACAAGTTGTTGTAACCACTAGGTTGATTGATGATGCTAGTGAGATTGGTGAGAAACCCCAGCCCTAGAGTGGATGGCAATTGTTTAAGTATACTTTCAACAGCCGAAATTCCAATAATCCTACATGCTTCTTGTGTGGGTTGAACCTGGGAAAGCTAGTAGTTCCAAATGTGTTTGTAGAGGTTGACTTAATAATGGAGCTAGCAAGACACTATGACCCTATTGAAAGGAAAATCAAGAGTGAGAATGGTGATATAATTCTAGAGACCTAACTAAGGATAAAATGTTGGATGTGTTTGGGTTGAATCCCAATTACACTGCAAAGTTTAGGCATGTTGACTTATATGCTGAATATCAAGGAAGGAAATTTGCAAATATATAAAGAATCAATACTGGTGAGACATAGAGGGAACATAAAAAGGTTCATTGTTCAAAATGCTGAGTCTTTTGAGTGTGAAGAATTTGAAGACTATTTCATAAACACTTACTATTGTTTGAACTAGGTGCTAGGTCAGGATTTTGAGGTCAGAATAACCCCTGATTTGTTGGTGATGGTGGCAGATATCCAAGAATATAATTGAAACACTAGTTTTGATTATGCTAACTTTGTTGCCCAACAAATGCATAAGGATTTTCTTAATTTGAGAAAGGAATCATGCTCCCTCTATCTTTCCCTCATTATTCTTTATTGATGCACATGCTCTTATGGGAAGGAGATTATGAGTGGAAAAGAAAATTGAATTTAAGGATTGTGAACAATGAAAATGAACCTATCCCTGTGCAAATGTGGACATATATTTGGGATCAGGATTACTCCAATTCTAATTACATTTTTTTTTGCAATATTATTAAGCATGGTATCTTAGAGTCATTGGGTGTGGCACTTAGATTCAAAATTTCTCTAGAAATTAGGAATGTTATGCGCCTAATGGATATGCCAGGTTTTGCAGCCATGCATAATTGGGCTGACTGGTTCTTACATTCTGAATATTCTTTAATTAGAGTTTATGGAGCTAAAGTATCACCCCATTTCTTACCCATGTATGTCTCAGACAGGTTGGATTTTATGGAGCTCATGTGGCAAATGGAAGTCATGGATTTTGAAATGTTTAGAAAGGACATAAAGGGCTTAGTGTTATTCACCCAATGTTCTTTTACTTATTTTAAGGTCACTTCCCTTGAAGGATATGACAAATTGGGAATTATGGTCAATAATCTCAAAATTCCTATAGATGGGGTAAGAATTTTTTATCCAAAAGGATTTGTGGCTAAAAGAGAAGAAAAAAGAACTTAGGCATCATTCATCATGATTTTTTTCAATAAGGATGGTGTACTAAGGAACCTGACAAGTGATGAGGTTGTTATGGCTAGGAAAAGGGAGTGGACAACTATTACAAACCTTGAGGAGAAGATTATGAAAATGAATGCCTTCTACATCATTCCATACAAAGAAATTGCAAAAACTTTGGAGAGGGCCTTTGCTATGATAAAGGATTGTCAATCTTGTCAATTTAATGTAAAATTAAAAGAGGCTATAAACAGGGCGTGGATCCTTTTAGAACAACAATGAAAACAACAAGCTATGGATATCCCAGAAGGTTTGAAGATGTTCAGGTGGTCGGAGAGGAACAAGTGGCAGAACATGTGCCATAAAATGAAGAAGTTAAGCAGAAATTTCCTCCTCCCCATATTGAAGAGACTCATAGTTCAAATGTTCCTCCTGATAGGATTGTCCAGTGGCATTATGATAGAGAAAATGATGATGATCCTAGGATTGGGGAGTGTAATGATTTCTTGGATGATGATAAGTCTGTGCAGACCAAAGAGTTTTAGAAGTTTATGATTCAACAGAGGAGTAAAGAGATAAAAGAGAGACTAGAAGCAGGTCAAGCCAATGTTGAAACTTCTCATCAGGAAGAAGCTGAGAAAGTAGAAGAAGAAAAGATTAAGGCTGAAATTGTGGCCATTACTACTATTGAAGCTCAATTTTTTTTTAAGGATAGTGGAGTTATGCTATTACCAAGGTGTACCATTATAGTTTCCATAGCCTATGATGAAGTTAGAAGAGATCCTCAAGCTCTGATATCTGAAAATAAATTTGAGAATAAAGTATTTGATTCCAGGTATAGTCCCAAGTTGCATACCCTTGCAATTTGGTCTATGACATCTAATACTAATAAACATGAGGTTGCTAGGCCAATTGAAGAGGTCATGGGTTCACTAGTGTTCAAAAGAGCTATTGACATAACCCCTTATCCAGGTAGCTGAATTAACTACACATGTTGCAATGCTTAGTGTGGATATTGCACATATTTCTCAAAATAAATATGAATCTTTGGTCAATGAATATAATAAGGCTTTGAATGAATTGAGCCGAATGAGTGCTACCATTCAAGCTATCCAAAAAATAGTGACAACTTTCTCCCGCTTCGTCATTTGATATGTCCACACAAGATAGAGAAACTTTGGCCCTCATAATTGATGATTTAAGAGGAAAGTTAACTGTTGAAGAGGAAAATGTCAAGCATGCAAAATTAGAGACAGTTAAGGTGGCTGATGATATTTTTAGGGATGTGCTCAAGCATAGAGTAACCAAGTTGGTTTACAAGGCTAATGAAGTATGGGCCATTTATAAAACATTCATGAGGCAAATGCAAAGTATCTGCAAGTACAAGAAGCCTTTAGGAATAAGTGGAACAGTTGGATTTCTATTGTGGTTGCTCTGAAAAAGATGATGCCAAAAGTAGAAGAAGATCCCAAGGAATCTATGAAAATTCCTAACATCTTGAAGACTACTGACTCAATAAACAAGGTAACAACTATCCATGGAAAATTCAAAATATAGCTCCAGAAAAGTTGAAAATATTCAAAGAAATGGAGGACCGTGGCATGCCTAAAATATTGAATTTCAAGGGTGAATTACATTTGTTTGACCCCTGGAAGGAAGATTTGGGAGGATTTCTTGATGCTTCTATAATGGATCTATCTGTCATTGATTACCTCTTGCTCAATTCAAACATTGATATGATGGTAGAAATTGAGTAAAACATGGATATATTTGTTAAGGAAGCCAGAATTTTAATTGATGCAAGGTACTCCTAGTATACTACTAAGCTGTAGGATTTATTGAATGTTAAATTTCCCACTGAGGAGTACAATGTTTGGTTGGAGAAGTATACAAATTGAATAAGGAGAATAATAGATAGGAGAAGAATGATACATAGCTTGAAAATAGTATAGATTAGGCTTTTGATAAAACATGTGGGAAAATACTATTCTCTCCTCACTGCTCAAAGTGATTAGCATGTGGTGCCATTTTGGATTAAATAGTTTTTGACCTTTTTCTATTTTCCTTGCCTTGCTTCGTAAGTTTTGTTGTTTTTGATTTCCTTACAGTTGGCATTTAGGACACATGGAGAATATCTTGTGACTGTTGCAACAAACTAATTATGTCTTTTAAGGTGGGACCTATTTTCCACAAAGATTTGAGGATACTTTTGCCTCATGTTTATTTGTTTCACCTAAAGACTTAAGTGTAACCATGAAGGGAATATTGTTGCAAATGGTCCTATGAAATCATGACATGTGTGCTATCTGGTTTGAGGCTTATTTTTCTCCTTCATCTCTATAAGAAGGAATTCAGGACCAGAAGCAAAGGAGTTAGAAAATTTTAAGTTGATAATGTTAGTGTTACCCAAAAAATATGAAGCAAGTTTTTAGTGTCTTTGTTTTAAGTTCATTTTGGAGTTCATACTCATGCATGTAAGACTGGTAATACAATAGCAATTATGATACATATTAATATTGGTTTCATGGTTATTTTCTCTCCATGTATGTGTGTTATGAGTTATGGTTGAAAGTAGTCAAGGATGTCTTTCATTTGTCTTTGGCATTCCTTGATGGATGTTCAGTTTCATGTTTGCTTATCAATTCAATGAATTGATGTAAAATGCTTATAAGAAAGTGATAACTTATAATTACCATGTGCTCTGGATAAAGACACTAGTTCATGCAGGATGTTAGTGTTACATTTTCAGTGTTGATTCATTACTACTCAATCTTTTAACCATAAAATTTCAAAAGGAACACTATTGTTACTTGTTCTTTCAAGTGTTTTCTCTGTCATAATCAAATTATTTAACATTAGCATGATGAGCCGCCAACTTATTCAATGTTACTATTAAGTGGTATCATGAGAGATATTTGTTATTAACAATGTATTTGGGTTGTAATTAGAAAGGATTTTTAAGTATACATTGTGGGATCACCCTCCTAGGTTTCACAGAACCCGAAGATTAGGAATAGAAGGCTAAGCAACCTCTATTCGTTCATTGGTCAATCCCTTTAGTATTACTGATAATTGGAAAATGAAAAAATCCATAGGTATGTCTAGAGATCACTTTGGTTCTTAAAAACTAACCAACAGATTGGTGATTCCATTGGGGACAGTTAAGTCCAAAAGTCTCTAAGTTTAGATTAGGTACAATTAGATTCAGTTGTTTATTGTGAATATTCCTTTTTGTTTAAGGAATAACTAGTTTTAAGTTTATTGCATTTTCCCCATCATACTAGGTCTTATGCGTCAAGTTTTATTTCATTCTGCCACTATCTATAAGGTGATGTTTAAAATATTTTCTGGAGTAACAAGTACAAAATCAAAGTGCAATTAATTTTTGTTTCCCAATATCCTGGGTGGTGACTCTGAGTTCTCTAGCACCAATGTGAAGATTAAAGCTCTAGAAGAAAACAATAAAAAGGATTTTGTAGTACTTGACATTATGAGGAAGACCAGAAGTTACACAAAGAAGCATCTTGAGCAGAAGGAAGAATCAAAACCTACAAAGGAAAAGCAACCTGAATGGGTCAGGAAATGCTCTGAATCAAGTAAGTTTGTTGATTCCCATTCTGATGTATCTCCTACCTTTCATATTGATATAAGTAGTGCAAGTGTCCATGAAGGACATAATATTCAAGAACCTTACATAGACCAAGGAAGTTTTCCAATAGAAGAAGTTTTTGATAGTGAGAGAAATCTTTCAAGAGAGGAGGATAGGTGGGAATTTTGGGGAAAGAATAAGAAATTCTCTGAGTCCTCAACCTTGGGAATTGGGTCCATTTTTAATGGAAATAATTTCAAGCCACAAGGTAAATCCCTTGATGAACCAATCCATTTTTCTCTTGAGGAAGATCCAGCTAACTAGCCTTACTTTACCCCTACCCCGAGTGAACACAAAGATATTCTAGAAAATGAGGAAGATATAGACAATGACATGAAAGCCATTGAAGAAGAGTTAAGATTACAAGAACAAGAAGAAAGAAGAAAGAAAGATTTGAAAGAAAAGGAAGATAGGATTAGAGCTAAGCAACGTGAGAGAGATGCTAGAAGAAAAAAATTGGAGAAAATAAGAGAGGAGGCTACAAGGCATAGAACTTCTGAGTAATTTTTTTCTAAAATGACTAATGATATTCCTAGAATAACATGCGCAATGGGAACCTCAACTACTGATACTTATACTACATCTCTCTCAACCACTAAAGCTTCAGACCCTCCTGTTATTACTAAGAAA
>VDFB02332764.1:0-23920 GCA_007258455.2 Sequoia sempervirens
TATTTAATATAATTTCTATATAGTACAAATTTAGTTAACATACACATATAATTTACAATATATATTTAATATATTATAATATGTATCTTATATAATATAAATTACATCAAATATAATATAATTTATTTTTATTATTGAATTGTTGATTTTTGGCACCCATAGGAATTTCTAGCTCTTCTAAGGTTTTTCACCAAAAAGGAGAGAGTAGGGCCAAAAATGCTAGCTAGGTTCATTCAAATTATGTTATGTATGATGTTGTCTAAGCTTTAAATGAAGTAAACTAAATGCAATTAAGTGATTTGAATGAATGAATTTGAATGCAAAACTAAGATTTAAAACATGTTTGAAAACACATTGTGATATGCAAACAATGAACTAAAAGATGAAATAATGCAGAACAAAATGAAATAGGATGAAATAGAGTGCACCTGGGCAAGATTTGATGAATCTGGAATGTTGTGAATGTTGCCTAGAATTACTAAAATTTCACAATGGGACCCATTCATCCAAGGTGGCAAATAAGTCCACCTATTGGTGAAAAAGTGTCAGAAACTAGTTTCTGACTGTCGGGATCTAGAATCTGACAAAATTCAGATTTTTAGTCCTAAGGTGGGACTCATTTACCATTGGTGGCAAATCTGTCCTCTCCCAAAATTCTAAAAAATCAGGAGACAACTCTGCAACACCAGATCTGGAAATCTCTGATTGTTGGGTTGTCAAAGTTAATTATGCAGGAAATAGACAAAAAATATTCTCCAAGCTTGAAATATGAATGAGTTGACTTTACACACCTAGTTGACTTGTTTACCAATCTTCAACATCAAAAATATTGTTAAATCTGCGCACAAAAGTCTGCAAACACATGAAATAGGGGGGAAATGGTTGAGGGTTAGCAAATAGGGGTTTGCCTTGGTCAAACCTCACTTTTGGTAATCAAACCATTAATGAAAAAATGAAATGAAAGAGGATGATAAACTAATAACATGAAATTTCTATCAACTTACCAAACCCTTGATGATGCAAATCTGAAGTAGTGTCAATGGATGCTCCAAAGTGCTTGAGTAATGCTTGAATTGATGTTGTAGGATGCTTGAATGCTTGAGATGTGATATTGAATGCTTGAATGAATGAGGATATTGTAGGAGAGATGTAAAATGAGATGAAAATCACTTATTTATACATTCTTGTGCCTTAGTTACCATTTCATACCTCATCATATGCTAACATCAAGTGATTTTGAATAAAAAACTGAAAGGAAATTTAAAAATTTTTGAATTTGGAGCCAAGGGGGACTCATTTGCCACCCATAGCGAATGGGTCCCACCTGGGACTTGAAAATGGGTGTCCGGAATTATCTTGTATTTTTTTTTTTTCGAGTTAACATTAAAAAATACACTTAATTAAAACATATGAGGGCATAAATGGGCCAAATAAAACATGAGAAAGGGATAAATATTGAAGTTTTGCCTAGAAAAGGATGAAATATTGTTACAAGACTTTACAACACTTCAAAATAGGACTTGATTAGTGATGAAAAGGTGATTTTTACATGAATTATGATGAATAGGGTTTAGAAAAACATAGAAATGTCTTACAACAATTCACAACTCCTTCACAAGATGTCGTTATTTGAATTTTAGTACCTATATATGCATGTTCAATCCATGTTACAACATAAAATCAGAGCAAAATAGATCAAACACCATGAAACAAGGCTTAAAAGGCCATGAAAATGACAAGGGGCTATTTTTCTATAGCACATTTAGCCCCCACTTTAGTGAGAGGATGAACCTACTTCAAACTCACACTAAAGTAGCCATGAACATCGAGAAGCGGGTTCAAGTGTACTTATGTTAGCAAGATAGAATGACAACAATCAAGAGGGATGATCAAGCCCCCAGGATGAAGATCCCATGGAAAACTAAACATAAGAACAAAGGAACACACAAGTGTTGAAATGAGTTAAATGAAGCTTCGATCATTAATCCAACTAGTTGTGGATTAGATCTAGATTGATTGTTTGAAAAAGAGAATGTGTACTCACTCTAGGTTGACATAACACATAATGGTTTGTCGGGTGAGAAGGCCCAAATGTACTCACTTTAGGGCCATGAAAATTCTAACTGTCCACGAGGTGAGAAAGCCCAAAAAGGTAAGATACATACACTAGTTGCTATGCACTCACAAACACAAAGGTGGCTATGGGGAAAAGTCATGCTGCTAGGTGGGTTTCCCACTCAACCATATCAAAGTTATACCTCCTGATAACTTTAACAAGGCGCCACAAGGGAAAATGTCATGAAAAAAAAGAAGGTACCACAGTCATGCAAGTTGCGTTATGCAAGGTGGCAAAAAGGTGCAAAATGAAAAAATGTAAAATGTTAAGTGTAAAATTTGAAACATGTTCAGAGGAGTCTTGTTAAGTTCATGCAAGGTCAGTCACTTAGGGAACATTCTATCTAATGTCTCCAAGGGAGGACCAATCAAAGAATAGGATATTCACAACTTAGGGGATGCAGTGTGTCACATCAGGCCACCAAGAGGAATGTAATATGTTGAGATAGATCACAATTCTAGGAAGGACATCATACCCAATGTCATCCACAAAGTGATGAATGCATCACATAAATAACAAGGCTAAACTAGGAACCAAGAATGCAAATGAATTAATGGTAATGTATGCCCCCCACTTTAAAGGAATTGCTACACACTGTTCTATGAGCAATTACTTTAATGTAGTGAAGGAAAGAAAAAGCAAAAAGAAAACAAGACATGAGAGCCAACTTGGAAAGCCCTATGCCAAGTCATATGTTTCAAAGTTAGGCTGCATCATGTCAAGAAAAATGAAAAACAAAGAGAGGGAGTTTCCCCCCAAAAAAGAGCACACCAAACACATAAGGGATCTATGGATTTGGGGTCAGTATGTTCATTGTTGCAATATGTTATGAAAGAGCTTAGAACTATCATCATTTCCCAAAGCACACAAAACTAGAAGAATGACACAAAGAGAGGGAAAGCAAAGGAAACATAAAGTCCGTTTTGGGTCAACATGGAAGAGACATTGCGGTTGCGACACCTTGCATCATCCCCAAAAGGAAAAACACAAGAAAAGACAAAGTAAAAAAAAAAAGGACCGATTGGGTCAACATGGAAGAGACAAAACGTGTCTCTATGCTTTGTGTCATCTCCAAAAGGAAAACAAAAAACAAAAGCAAACAAAACAAAAGAAAAAGGACTATTTGGGTCAACAGGGAAGAGACATAAGGTGTCTCTATGCTTTGCGTTATCCCCAAAAGGAAAACACAAAACAAAAGCAAAAAAGACAATGCACGACAAATAGAAGAATATAGGTATGAATAGAAGAAGTGTACAAAGAGAGGGAATATCAAACACACGATACGAGGGAAGAAAATACACACATGGAAAGGTAAAATAAAAAGGAACAAATAATGCAAATGTAAGTCAACCATTAACTAAGTTATTAGTTTCTCAATCTTAAATGGTTAAGCGGAAAGTGAATAACATAGTTAAGAGACAAATGCAAATGCATTACAAGGTCAAGGCTAACAACTTCTTGCCCCCCACAAAGTGTAAAGGAAAGAATGAGCCAAGATGGGTGATGGGAAAGGATCATGCAATAGGGAGAATAAGGAACTCTACAACTATGGCATGATGAAGAGGTTTAGATTGTTTTAAAGTATGACGTGGAAACAATCGGTATCAATGAAGTGATACTTATCCAGTATGTCCTTCAATGTCTAACATTCTTTTGTTTGATTTCCAAGAATACGATTATATCTGCAAAATGGTATGGTAGAGTCTTTCAAACAAACAACCAACCTATTCATAGGTGGTAAAAGTATAAGACCTTTTTTTAAAAGTAGTTGAAGTCTCATTTCACATTCAAGTGGAGGATATGTAGGAAACTTGAGCTTATTCAATTTGTAAGGTCATTTTCTTTTGCTAGATTCTCCTTGTTCATGAATAGAAGGAGGAGGTAGACCCATGGGGATCCTAACATCCTTGTCAGTAGAAGAAGATAATGGTTGTTTGCATGGAAGGAGAATGTTTAAGTCAGCAGGAGCATCAAATATTATTGTGCCATTATCTAGAAGCTTCCAATATTTAAATTGTTGTCCATTAGGATGATGAGGATTGTGATATCCTAGACCCGTTGTGTTTTCTTCAGTTGATTTTTTTTCAAGAAGTTGATGAATGTCATGTTCATGTTTTGTGTCACAACCTTGTTTAATTAAGATAGTGAAGCCTTTACCATATTTTTCTTCAAGATTGAGAGGAGTGTTTGGGTATGTGTAGGATCATCATGGAAAAAACAGGCCCTTAAGTGGCAAAAAAATCAGAAAAATCAGTGTTAGGAAAATTGATGTAAAAATTTGAATAAGTTATCTATATTATTTCAAAAATATGTAAGAATAGAATCTGTAGAAAATTGAATTTAGTTTCTAAACTACTAGGTTTATTTAAAAATAAATAAAATCTATTTGGTGAAAATTTGAAGTTTCAATGCAAAGATTCTTAAGTTTCAGTGAAAAATAAGAAGTAGGTGTCTATTCCACCTAACCATAATAAAATTATAAGATTTTTTATAAGATTTTATATGTAAGTAGAGGACTCATGTCCGTGATGTGATGCATATTTTTTGTAATTTTTTTCCAAGTAAATAATTAATTAATTATTATTTTTATTACAACTTTAAAAAAATATAAAAACTCATATGTCTAACCACCTTAACTTGGTCAAAACTTCATGAAATTTATTTTTATTTTTAATCCTATAGTATGTGAAGCATAGAATGTGACACATGTTTTGGATTCAAAAATGTGATACCGCTTTGAAATTTTATAGATGTTTTTCAATCAACCTATCGATCGGGACTTTAGTCATAATTCTAATAGAAAATAAATAATAATTACTTATTAAATTCAAATTAAAGCATAATTTATATTGGTGGAAAGCTAAGAATCTCCTCTAAAAACCCTCTTCATTTCATCAATTTTGGATAAAAATAAAGTCGTCAGACACATACCCTACAAATATCCATAATATTGCCACTTTTTGGCCCCTCATGATCCTGCACATACCCATTTGTGACTTTATGATCATAAAAGGGTTTGGAGTGTGGTCATTTAGAGGAACTAGGTCCACTTTATGGAGGAACCTTAGGTCCTTGATTGATTTCAGGATGTAAATATGAAAGTGATCAGGAGGTGCAATAGTAGGAAGCTCTTGTGACTTCATGGATGGATATAAGGTTTCATTGGCTTCTAGGTTATCAAGGCGGTCATTGTAGAACTTGTTCATACTAGCATCATCTTCTCCAATGATTTCTACTTCATGAGGAGTACAATCATGAGGAGTTGAAGGAGCATGTGTGAGTTCAAGGTCATTAAGGTCACAACCAAAGGCATAATTGGACATGTCTACTAATGATTTTAATGAGTTCCAAAACTTATTGAAAGAAAATGCCATGATGCAAGTAAACTAAGATGTAATAAATGCTTAAAAACAAAGATTATAGAAATTAAAATAGAATGCAAGAACAAACAACTATAATGTAGGAAAATGCCAAAAATGTTGTTTGAAAAGTGCAGAGGGACTAATTCTCCTAGGGTGGCGAATGAGTCCCAATATGATGTTTTTGTGTGTTTTTTATAAATTATAAGATGATTTTAATGCTCTATAGAATGCAATCAAGGATGCAGAATGCAGATTTTCAATTTTTTTCAATGAGATACAATGTAAAAATGAAATATAATTGAATTTTTCACTAATGCAATATGAAAAGTCCTATAATGCAACAAAACAATGTCATAATTGAATGTTGATGCAATTGTAAACTAAGATGCAATATGTGAATGAAATCAAATATGCAAGATGTTCAAAAGTCGGGTTCACCAAAATGAATCGTAGATTTTTGGGTTCCTATGGACTTCTCTAGCTCTTCGAGGGTTTTTCACCTAAAAGGAGAGAGATAGGGCCCAAAAATGCTAAGGGTTCATTCAAATTATGTTATGTATGATGTTTTCTAAGCTAAATGAAGTAAACTAAGTGCAATTGAGTGATCTGAATGAATGAATTTGAATGCAAAACTACGATTTAAACTATGTTTTAAAACACATTGTGATATGCAAACAATGAACTAAATGATGAAATAATGCAAAACAAAAAGAAATAGGATGAAACAGAGTGCACCTAGGAAAGATTTGATGAATTTGGAATGTTGTGAATGTTTTCTGGAATTACTAAAATTTCACAGTGGGACTCAGTCACCCAGGGTGGCGAATTACTCCACCTACTGGTGAAAAAGTGTTGGAAATTGGTTTCTAACTATCAGCATCTAGAATCTAACAAAATTCAGATTTTCAGTCCTAAGATGGGACTCATTTTCCACTGGTGGTGAATCAGTCCTCTCCCAAAATTTTGAAAAATCAGGAGACAACTCTGCAACACCAAATCTAGAAATCTTTGATTGTCGGGTTGTCAAAGTTAATTTTGCAGGAAACAGACAAAAAACCTTCTCCAAGCTTGAAATATGAATGAGTTTACTTGAAGCACCTAGTTGACTTGTTTACCAATCTTCAACATCAAAAAGCTTGTTAAATCTCCACATAAAATTTTGCAAACACACATGCAATAGGGGGAAAATGGTTGAGGGTTATCAAATAGGGGTTTTCCTTGGTCAAATCCCACTTTTGGTAATCAAACCCTTAATGAAACAATGAAATGAAAGAGCATGATAAACTAATAACATGCAATTGCTATCAACTTACCAAACCCTTAATGATGCAAATCTGAAGTAATGTCAATGGATGCTCCAAAGTGCTTGAGTAATGCTTGAATTGATGTTGTAGGATGCTTGAATGCTTGAGATGTGATATTGAATACTTGAATGAGTGAGGAGATTGTAGGAGAGATGTAAAATGAGGTGAAAATCACTTATTTATACAACTTGTGCCTTAGTTACCTGTTCATACCTCATCACAGGCCAACATCAAGTGATTTTGAATAAAAACCTGAAAGTAAATTTTAAAAATTTGAATTTGGAGCCAAGGGGGACTCATTCGCCACCCATGGTGAATGGGTCCCACCTAGGACCTAAAAATGGGTGTCAAGAATTATCTTGTATTTAATGTTGTTTGTCAGGTTAACATTAAAAAATACACACTTCTCTTTAGAACCTTCCGATTTATGCCTTAAGTCTTTTCAAAATCCCTGCAAAATATGTGGATGCTATTGAAAAAATTCAAAAAATATTTCTTTTGTCAAGGGTTGAAGAAAGAAAGAGAATGCCCCTTATTGGATGGGCCCTTGTCTACAGGTCGAAAAAGATTGGAGGTTTGGGCCTAAGAAATATCAGAATGATGAATAAGACACTTCTTGCAAAGCAAATTTAGAGGTCCTTTTCATCTCATGGAGAATGGAAAGACATTTTAAAAAGTAAATATATGGCTAATTGTGGATCCCTTAAGGTCCTACTAGATTCTCCCTCACTGTCATATGGATCAGCATGTTGGAATGACATGATTACTAAGAGAAAGATTGTTGACTTAGGTGTTGGATGGAATATAAGAAGTGGAAATCAAGCCAGGTTCTAGGAGGACAGATGGTTGCTAAAGGAGCCCCTAATCAACTATGAAAGGTTTAATAGGTGGGCTGACATTTGCAAAAATGACTTTTGGTACTCAAGTTAAGGATTATTGGTGTGATGGGGGTTGGGTGGACTTAGGCCAGCTTAGCCCAGAGCTTGCCCTGATTCAATCATCTTTGTTGGTGGTTAGGATGTTCTCAAATCAACAAGGTTTCCTTTTAGTTTGGACAGATAACCCTTCGAGAAACTTGTCTATTTCTTTGGTTGTCTCTCTATTGTCCCTCTCTCAAGCCTCCTCTCCCTTTTGGACTAGAGCATGGATAAAACATCTGATCCTGAAAGTCAATATTTTCTTTTGGATCCTTCTCCAAAACAAAGTCCTCACAGTTGACAATCTTTGTAAGTTTGGCTTCTAGATACCTAATAGATGCTATCTTTGCAAGAATGAGGTGAAGTTTGTAAATCGCTTGTTTCTTTACTGCCCGTTTGCTGCTGTTATATGGGGTGAGTTTCTAAACCTCTGGAACATATAATGGGTGTTTCCTTATACTATTGAAGACTTTTTCTCTCAATGGATAGCTCCATCTCTGAATCTTTTTATTTGAAGACTATGAGATTTTACTTTCCCCTACATAGCCCAGGGTGTGTGGAAAGAACGAAATAATAGAATCTTCAGGGACAAGGAAACTTCAGAGAATAATGTGTTTGAAAAAACCTTCAGGCTAATTGTTGAAAACTTTAATTCCATTCCTCAACAAGAGAATAAAAACGCGGTTGTGTTGTGCTCTCCATACGACTTAAAGATAGCCAAGGAGTGGAAAATTAAAAATGATGTGTCAAGGGATTCCAAACCAGCTAAAAAAGACCAGAAAAGGGTGTGCAGGAGTTTTCCATTGTGTGGCTAGATTAAAGCCAATTTTGATGGTGCAACTAAGGGAAACTTGGGGTTGGCGGGAAGTGGAGGTGTAATTAGGGATTCAAATGGTAATTTTTTAGTAGTGGTGGCTACTCCCCTTGGATCTCAAACTAATCATGTGGCAGAAGCTACTAGAGCCTTTCAAGTGATTAATTTAGCTCTTAGTTGGAATGATAAAAATTTATGGCTTGAAGGAGACTCAAAATACATTATTGATATCCTCCTAGGAAAATCCCCTCCCTCTTGGTCTGTCAAGAGATGGATTGAAGATGCTAAAACCCTTTTAGCCAAATTTGATAAAGTTAAAATATATCATGCATTTAGGGAAGCCAACAGTGTGGCTGATTTTTTTGCTAATGAGGGAGTGAAACATAAGGGGTTGATCATGTGGAAAAACCTCAATGGTCTCGGCGCTGACGTAAGGGCCTTAATTGAATATGATATCACGCATGGAAAAATAACAATGTTTTTTGATGATGAAAGATAGTAGAGTCAAGTACTTCAACATAATTAGATTTGATGGGGCTGCGGTTAATATATTAATTGGAAGTAAGTGGCGGAACATTTTATGGGATCTTTGGTTCGGCAGAAACTTTTTATCTTAGGACTCTTGCTTTGGTAGAGTTTTTAGAGAGGTGCTCATGACTATGGGTGGAGACAGGAAAAGGGTAGAGCCGAATAGCTATGTTGTGCATAAAAGGAACTCGAAGGTATGGGAAAAAATTGAGTGTGGTGAACTACTCCCTTTCATTGAAAAGCATCATGGGCTTGATTTGAAGGCCACCGAGTACTTTGAGAAAAATTGGAAGAATAGAGAAATTAATCTTTTTGGGAGGCAGGTTAAGGTGGATGAAAACCTCATTGGTGAGGTTACTAGAATGTCTACTGAGGGAATGAAATTTTTTCATGATAAAAATTTCTTGCACGAGGCTATTATCAGATTCCCTAAGAAAGATAAGGAGAAGACTAAGCTGATAAAAGTCTCCAATAACTACTTTGAAGCGGATTCAATTAAGTCGCCATGGAGGAAAGTGCTCAAAATCATCATGGAATACATTACCCTAGATGGAAGATTCACCAAGGTCTATGAATACCACTACGCCTTGCTCAACCACTGTCATCACAAGGTAAGGGTTTCATTACCTTACTATCTGTATTGCTCCATGAAAAATAGCTTGGAAGATCATAAGAAGGATCCTAGGAAGTACCCTATTTTGCATATTAGCCTTATTAGCCTTATTTATGATCATTTTCAAAATATGCCATCCTTATCCAACCCTATCTTGGCTTCGCCATCTAAAGATGATGACATTGAAGATAGTGTGCCATGGGATATTAATAAGCCAAACATTGTGCAAATTGAAGAAAATCCTCCTTCCCCTAACAAATGTAGCAAGAAAGCCCTGTAGTGTAAACTCCTGCTTAATAAATCAAGCATTGTCAAAAACCCTAGCAACTCTACTCTGAAAGACAAAAACCCCAGTTGATTTGTTCATAAAGAGAAGCCCATTCAAAAGGGTCCCCCTACTAATAAATTGGTCTCTTACTTTGAGGATACCCCAGAGAATAGCTCTGAGGTTCCTGATGCCAACAAGAATTCCTTCTCATCCTACCCTACCATAGACAGAGAAAACAGACCAAGATTCCCAAGAGACCTTAACCTTGATGATCATTACTTTAAATAGGACCATGAGTTTCCTGGGGATATCCTGGTCATTGCTAGAAATGGTGTCGTTGATTACTTCAAAATTATGAAGTGGGCCTTCCATGAAATTAAGGACCTTAACCTCAGAAATAGGGCCCTCAATAGCAAGTTGGAGGATTTGGAAGCTAAAGTCAACTCCCTTAATATCGCAGAGGATGAAAGGAATGAGGATAACATGAGGATGGGGGTTGAGGATAATGAAGGTAAAGTTAAGTGCCTAGAAACTGAAATTGGAAAAATAAAAAACATAATGAAAACTATCATGGAGCACAATCACAAAATGATGAAACAAAATGCCATTATCATTAATCCTATGACTGAGAAACTGGAAAACACTCAACAAGGTTCTCTGGTTGTAGATTTGGAAGCCAATAAGGACAAAAGTAGGACCTAGGATGTTGGAATTTCTAAAAGCACAAGAGCTAGTCTAAAGAGGAAGGTGCCTCCCACATCCCAGATGGTTTAGGCCCTAACAAAGTGTACCCAGGACATGCAAAACCT
This sequence comes from Sequoia sempervirens, assembly GCA_007258455.2. NCBI lineage: Eukaryota > Viridiplantae > Streptophyta > Pinopsida > Cupressales > Cupressaceae > Sequoia > Sequoia sempervirens. The sequence continues at coordinate 10,732 of VDFB02332764.1, forward strand.
AGAAGTTGAGGCTGCTGATGCTCTTAACTCCTTAGGTTAGTTGCGGGTTGTTTTAGCTATTGATGGTTTTTTTGGTTGGTTTTGTTGGTGGCCCTTGTTGGCCTTGGGTTGGTGGCTGATGTACTTTCTGGGCTCTTTTCTTGCCCCAACCTTTTTGTTTTGGGTTATTTAATGCTTTATCTTTATTTATGTAAACTCTGCAGTTTCAGGTCCCTATAAAACCCATTTTTTCCTTTATCAAAAACATTCAAAAATACACTTAATTTTAAAGCATATGAGGGAATAAAGGGGCCAAATAAAACATAAGAAAGGGATAAATAGTGAAGTTATGCCTCGAAAAGCATGAAATCTTGTTACAAGACTTTACAACACTTAGAAATAGGACTTGATTAGTGATGAAAAGATGATTTTTAGGTGAATTGTAATGAATAGAGTCTATAAAAGCGTAGAAATGTCTTACAACACTTCACAACACCTTCACAAGACGTTATTTGAATTTTATTACCTAAATATGCATGTTCAAGCCATGTTACAACATAAAATTAAAGCAAAATAGATCAAACACCATGAAACAAGACCTAGAAGGCCATGAAAATGACAAGGGGTCATTTTTCTATGGCACAATTATATATAAAATATATTATTTTTATATATTATATTTTATAATAAAAAATATTAATAAACATGATCAAATATAAATATAAAACTAATATAGATACTCATTATTATTACATATTATATATTATATTATACAATATTGAAATTATATAATATCTATTAATATATATAATATTAGAATTTTTTTTTTTTTTTTAGACTACAAGAATCGGGTAGCACGACCCCCTATAAACTGCAGTGCGCCTAGTAAACTTTTTAACGTGACCGGCGGCGCTGGCGCGACATGCCCTCCGGTACCACGGGACGGGGGAGACTAGAACTCGTGACCAGCAGAGCCGCAACGGAATTACTTAGCCAACCGAGCTAGGGCCCCTGCCCATATATAATATTAGAATTATTGTTTATTATAGTTATATTTATATTATACAGTACATCATATATTATATATGTAATATATACATATAATATTATGTCATTTATTAATTACATTTTATATAGTATATAGTATAATATCATACAATATAATACTCATTATATAATTATATTATATTCAACTTTATAATTGATAGTAGATATTATTTAAGTAACATATTACATATTATATAATAATTTATACATTAAATAAATATTATTTATTATATATTTCAATTAATAATCAATAATATTTTTCATTTAAATTTTATTTAATATTGCATAATAATTTATAGATTGATTTTACTATTATTTTTATAATTATAGAAACAATATTTATGCATGGTAAACTATAACAAACACACTAACAGACCTAGCACATGGGATCTATGACAACTGATGTAATATTCCTATAAGTTTGTTTATATTTGTATATTCATAATAATTTTTATTTTGTTGTGTCTTTGAAGATAATGGTTGACTACATTTCTATATTGAACATGAAATATTTTTGTGTGAAATTGAGGTTTTCTTTCATAGATGTTATGTATTTATTGTTTCTATTTATATGCATTCATTCACTATCTTCCTCTCTATATCTATCTCTCTATTTTTCTTTATCTCTCCCTCTACCTCTATCTCTATATTTATTTATCTCCCTCTTTTGCCCTCTTTTTATCTTCATCACTTCCTTTGTTTTCCTCTCTCCCTACCTCTCATCCATCTCTTTGTCTCCCTCTTCCTAGACCTCTATATCTATATCTATTTTCCTCTCTATCTCTACCTCTCCATATTTTTTCTTTCATCTCTCCTATTTCTATCTTGTTATCTCTCCATCTCTCTCTACCCCTATATCTCTCCCTCTCTCTATATATCACTTTTCATCTCTATCTCTTCCTCTCTCTTCCTCTCTATATATTATCTTTTCCATTTCTCTCTCTCTCTCTCTCTCTCTCTCTCTCTCTCTCTCTCTCTCTCTCTCTCTCTCTCTCTCTCTCTCTCTCTCTCTCTCTCTTCCTCTCTCTTCCTCTCTTCCTCTATATATTTATCTTCCACCTCTATCTATCCCTCTCTATCTCCTTCTCCATCTCCATCTCCATCTCAATCTTCCTCTTTATCTTTATCTCCTTACCTCTCTCACTCACTAACTCTCCCCCTCTCTCTCTATTCCAAACATAACATGGGCCTATTCGTAATGGAACCTAATTATCTTCTTCATTCAGAGATTTTGTTTCAATCATGTTTGAATCTGTGTAAGTGGATACATACTTTATTTGAAGCTATCATTTCTCCATTGAGGCATTTTTTGCACAAGCACCATCATTTGATAAATGACCTACTAATTGACCTTGTAAATTTCATGAATGAGAGAAAAAAATAGGCCAAAATTTTCCCTAATTGATTTTCAACACCTATTCAACATGCCCATTCCACCCCAAGGTATGATTTCTTGTTACATTATATATGTAATATATAAAATTCATGTAAAGACTATTTAGGTCCATAGTTATCTGTCATTTTTGTGTTGCTTCACAAATTAGCTTAGAGGGCTAGGTCGTGATTGGTAGTGAACATGTGGGGCCTTCCATAAACATAAGTTCTTTTTCACAAAGTGAAGGAAAAGTATTAATGGGACCTAGAAGTTTGTAATTGAAGTAGGTAATTAGTTGATGGAAGTTGTGTCTTTCCTTCTCTAACCTAGGAATACAAATAATTTAATGATAGAAAACTACTAAATAGATTTGATGGCACACATCATTTCTATTGTCTTGAACATCATCATCAACTGTCCATGGCCAAAATTAACTCGTTCCATCTCACATCTCACAGAGAAAATGTGTACGATGTAATAATGTTTCATTTCATTATGGGATAATGAGAAGAAGCCAAAAAATGGGCCCACATGACAAAAGATGTCACAATAGTGATGCAAATGGAGTATATAAGGAAACAAATTGAGTTGCAAATGTGGAAGAAAAAGATAGGTAGGGTAGGGAAAAAAACATAATAATTAAAGGGTTGAAGGAACATATTGATGAAGAAGTCACTAGCAAAATAGTAAGAGACTTTCTATTAAATAAGAGGCTTCTGTGGGAGGAGATATCCTCTAAGCAAATAGAATTGGTAAAACAAATAAATTAGAAAAAAGAAAAAATATAAGGGTAACCCTGAAAAGTGGTAAAGATAGGAACCAAATTTTGAGAAACAAAAGGTTCCTCCAAGGCACGACATTTTATATAGATGAGGATCTAACCATAGCACAACTAGAAGAAAGAAGGAAAAAAATAGGAGAAAGTTATAACAACACAAAAAGTAGGGAAGGATGCTTGGTTATATATATGGAAAGCCCAATTCAGGGACAACATGAACCATAATAAATAGGAAAGCAAGGGACCCTAGGATCACCTCTCAATGATAAGTTGGAACTGTAGAGGCTACCCTTGGAGGATGGGGCTAGGGTTGGTGCCCATAGTTGAAGGAAATGATATCATTGCACTCATGGAAACACATGAGCATGAAGTTTGTAGGATACTAGATTTCGAAGGGTATAATAAAATATCATTGTGGAATGAACTAACGAAGAGTGGCAAGGGGCATGGAGGAGTGACAATCTTGGTTAGGAAAGAATGTGAAAGAATCATAAAAATAGAAAAGAAAGACCCAAATAAAAAATACATATGGGTGAAGATAACAGATAGGGAATCTTTGATTTAGATCATAGATTGTTATTTCACCCCTTATGGCTCTAAAGTGTACAATAAAAGGAATCTAGACATAGAAGACCCATATGAAGCACTAAAAATTGACATAGTAAAATATTGGGCCATAGGAAAGATTATCCTACTTGGGGACTTCAATGTAAGAACAACAAAATAGCAATTTCCTTTGTGGTTAGAGGAAGAAGGAAATCAAAGATGGAAAAGGGTATCTTAGGATTGAAAAGGTGGTATTTTGTTTTTTGGTGTAAATATGTTGGGGTTTTTCTACCTTCACAACTTAATCATTTGTAATGGCATAAACCATTTATTGAGCTTAGGGGATTTCACATGTCATACCCATAATGGATAGAGCATGGTAGACTATGTCATTGGCTTGAAAAGTATTATACCAAGGATAATAGAGTTGGAAATAGGAAACTACTCTATAGAATTGAAATCTAATCATAGCCCTATTTACATAAAGCTTGGTGTGAAATAAACTATCCAACAAAGAGCTAGTTCCCAGCTGTACAAAGGGAGTGGCCTTCAAGACAAAATTCTCCTAATCGATGAGAATCTAGAAATAGTTAAAGGAAATAAAAAATGTTGGCAGCCCCACCAGAAATCAAAGCATAATAAATAGCGACAAGTTGATGACAATCATTCACAAGGCTCTCATAGCATGCAAAAGACCTAAGGGTAAAAGAGATCCCAAAAATAGCTTTTCAACAAATCCATGCTATGACGAAGGTGTAAGGTGGCTAAAATTAGTTTGAAAATATGTGGAAATGAACAAGCAAATAAAAAACTATATGAAAAATTAGTAATATCAAAAAAAGAGGAATACATGATAGTAAGAAGGAGGGAACTCATTTCTCTTGGAAAGCACAATCCAAAGTCTTTTTGGAGAGAATTACATATAGCTAGAGGTACTATTGAGAATAGCATCATGGAAATCCAATGGTTAGAATATGCAAAAATATTGTATGAGAGAGACCAAGACAAAACCTACCCTTCGACAATTAATTCTAATGATAAACTTTTCTCCACAAAGGATATCAAGGGCGGTATTAAAGATTTGGCGATGGGAAAGGATTGAGGCATTGATGGGTTACAAACTAAATATCTAAAATGGGGGTTAGAGCTCTTGACACTGCATATCAAAAAGATTTTCAATAGGGTAATTCAACATGGCTCTCTAGAAAATTGGACCATGAGTGTTGTTATCCCTCTCCACAAGAGTGGTGATGTCAAAAACCTGTCAAACTATCACACCATAATGATTAATCCTATTTTTTGGAAGCTCTCTAGGAGAATGGAGCGAAGAATTAGCTGTTGGGCCAACAAGGAGGGTAGGAGGGTGAAATGACAAGCTATTTTTAGACCAAAGCATTCTACTATTGACAATTGTATTACTCTTAGGCACATGGTTAAATTTTTTTGGGATAAACAAGGTAGTGAGGTTTTTAGTTGTTTGTTGAATTCAAAAAGGCCTTTGATATAGTACCTAGAATTTGGGATAGAATGAAACAACTTGGAATTTCAGAAAAGTATGGGGCTACTGTTCACAAACTTTACGATCAGGTGTGGGCCAAAACCAAAACAAAGGCAAGTCTTTCTAAGTGCTTTAGGAGCGACATTGATATCAACTAGGGCTGCCCTTCATCCCTCACTTTGTTCGGGCTATACATAGACAAGTTAGAAGAGTGGTTGGACAAGTGGGATAGTGATGGTGTTCCTTTCACCACTTATGTGATCAAGTTGTTGCTATATGTGGATGATCTTACCTTAATGGAAAATTCGAAAAATAGTCTTCAAGAGCATCTAAAAGCTTTTTAATTATTTTGTCAAGATGCAGGGATGCAAGTCAACATTAGCAAAACTAAGGTCGTGATACTTACATTAAAAAGAGCTAGGAAATAAATAAATTTTGAGTTTGAGGGAAACACTTTGCAAGTGGTGAATGAATACAAGTATTTTGGTCTTGATTTTTTCAACATGATATCAGTTGGGAGAATTGTAGGATGAAAAGAATTCAAGGGAGGTTGGAAAGCTCTTTACTTGCTCCAAAATAGATGTAGAACAGTTGAGTTATGGGATTGGAAAACAATGAATTTATTTGGGGTGCTTGTTACACTTGTGCTTTTATATGGTTGTGGAGTTTGGGGCTGTAGCACATCAGCTGTAAAATTAAAACAAATAGAAAGACTCCAAAAGCACTTAATTACAAGCAATTTCAAAATAAAAAGTATAGTCCTATATGAGATTGTTTTGGCTAAAGTTAGTGTCTCCCCAATGGAAATGACAACGTTAATTTGTTTATTAGGCTATTTGCAAAGAATAAAGAATATGGGGGAGCACCAATGGCCCAAAATTGTGGTGGAAGAAAAATTAACTAGATGGAAGAGTACGTGAATGAAGCAAAATGTCAAATGGAAGGGAAAATGGGGGATCAACATGCAAGTGTCCAAACACAAAAGTTGAAATGAAAAGGTATGTAAAAGAAAAAGTCAAAAATACCATGTGGTTAAAGCAACTTGTCGAGAAAAGAGAACACTATGTTTTGCATTTTAACCTTATTTGCAATCACGAGCAAAATTTTTACATGGGCGCAAATATAAAGTGGAATGCTAAAATGCTAATAGCCCAGTTAAGAACTAGCTCGCACTAATTGATATGTGAAACAAGAAGATGGAAAATACCCAAAGAGGTGTGGGTAGATAGGATTTGTTGTTTTTGCTCTTCGAGTTTAATGGAGATAGAGTGGCACTACATTATGCAGTGTAAGGCTTACAAGGACATCAAGTATGATTACTCGGATTTGTTAAAAGTCAAATATTTAGTAGCCTTGTGCAAAGAGCTAGAAAACAACAAGAAGTAGGTTGGTGGGTTCAGCAATTTTTTCGTTGTTTTGGCAGAGACGGTTTTTGGCTTCACTTTGTGAGTCCCATCGATTGGCTGGTCTCGTAGAAATAATTAAAATAATTTATTCATCTATCCATTTCACATCAATCACATGACAAATCAGTCATAAGGAACTCAAATTCCCAAACTTGTAAACTACAGGTTCATTTAAGAGAACAGTCAAAGTGTATTTATAAATGTTACGAGACAGATGACATAGCTCAGCAGCCAGATTTAAAGAGCACACCTTAAGATTTGACAGTTTAGTACATTTATACACATTGGAAGAATGATGATCTAGACTCACAAATTGAACCAAGTGCTTAGCATTATGTATAAAGTTCCCCTAAACTCCATTTAGGTCCACAGTTATCCCTCATTTTTGTGCTGCTGCTCGAGTTAAGCTGAGAGAGGCATACAATTTCGTTCCTTTTGACAAGTGAAGGCAAATGTTTATGTTCGATGGAGGTCAAGATGCTTCTGTGGCGATTGTTTTAAAGGGCCTAGAAGCTTCCTAGACGGAGCCTTTGATGAACTTCGCGCCGTACATATATGTCTATCTTACTGTAGCCTCTGTACAAAGGATGTCATGACAGAAAAGCTTTTAACAAATCCGATGGTCAATATTAACACGCTCCATCTGACATAGAGAACGCGTACGACATAAAAATCCTTTGATTCCATTTCACATCAGTACCAATTTAAAAGAGCTCTACAAGTAATGAATGAAGGTGCTTATTGTGGCTCCCGACACATTCTCAGTTTGAAACCACCGAGACCAATTTGACGCATTGTTGGATACTGTAGTCTCATTGCAAGGACAATCAAATTGGCGGGCACTAAATTTTCATTATCATTGTAACTCTTCAGTTTGAGCAATTGTCACCCAAAGATTGTTGTACCAAGTTGAATAACATGACAAATCAATAAAGGAGCTTGAATTCCTATCTATGTTCAGTCGATGGGACAACTTGAATAACATGAGAAATCAGTAAAGGAGCTCGATATCCTATCTATGTTTAGTAAAGGAGCTCAAATTCTTCTAACATACAAATTCTTTTCAGAGATCTTCAAATGCATTTATGGATACTGGGAAAAGGATGATACCTATAGGCTCCTTAGGAGTACTAAGATGTATCTAGGGGAGAGAAACTTATAGGTGAGTATGTTTCAATTGTTAAATTGTTATCATAGTATTTGCTGATTTACTATAGTATTATTAGTTATAATTTTAAAATTAGTGTTGTTAATCAGTACTCGTATTTAATTTGTTATTTAGACCATAGATAATAAATCCTTTGTATCTGCTATTTAGACCATTATTATTCTTAAGAATTTGCCAATTGATGCAGACCTGAGGTTTAAAATCCCACAAGTCATCAAATTGTCGAACTCCTTTTCTAAATAAATAATATTCTTGCCTTGGAAAAGCCACAGCCAAAGGTTTCCCATGATATTGAATCATTTTATTCCATCATAGTGACGAGGATCCAAAGCTAAACCCATGTTGAAGAGAACTTTTCCAAGTTAAAAATTGGCATACTTGTTCCCATGGAGTAAAGGAAAGGAGGCTTTAAGACTGAAGAAAGGAGCCAATAAATTTTTATCTTCCTAGCCAATTGATTGCCATTTCCCTTTAATAGTAGCCTGGAGGATTTGAAAACGAACCAAATTTTTCCACGGTTCATCTCCATTAACTATTCTAACAATCTATTTTGTTGTCAGTCAAGCCCCTTATGTTTTAGAGTCCAATAAACCTAGCCCACCTTTGGCTTTTGGTTGGATGCAATGCAACTAGGAAGTGGATTTAAAAGCCGCCTTACACCTCAATTAGCCCATAAGAAGTTTCAAACAATTTTGTTAAGTCTTAATATCAATTTTTTGAGGGAATCTCACAAGAGGAATAATATGTTAGAATTGTGAATAATGTTAGGATTTAGGTGCCATCAACCTTGTAAATCCTTTAATTAATTATTCCTTTAAAGTGTTTTCTACATTTACCCATAAGAGATGAAATCGTTTGACCAACAGTGGTGAAAGAGACAATGTAAATGTAGTGTTATTGTTACCGTTTGTCATTTAGGAAAATGACAAAATAGCTAGGCATCCCATGATAGAATATGCTATCTTTGACACCAACTGCTCATGCATAAGTGATGCCTTATGACAGTTGTAAGAGGATATTCTTAGGGTGTCATGATCATTTCATGGAGGGAGGTGTGAGTTTTTCTAGGTGGTATTGTTGCCTATTGTTTGGTGAAACCATGGTGGTTTTCATCCTCACAAATATCTTTAAATAGGGGCCTTGAGCTAGAGTTATTCATCAATTCAGTTTTGCAGGTTTGCAAGGTAACAGGGTGCTGCAGGATTTTACAAGGATGATAAGAGAAGTCTATTGCTACATGTAATCTATCAAATTATTAGTAATATACTTGCCTCTCTTTTGGTGGTGGATATTTTTCCCTTCAGGGTTTCTCCATGTAAATCTGTTGTTGCATGTGTTATGATTCTTCTATCTCTCTCCCATTCTTTCTTCACACTAAGGCTAAATGTTAATCTACATATTTCAGATTTGCATTCACTTATTTGAGTTCATATTGCAAGCTTTCTTCACCTTGATTATCAACATTTGGTATTAGAGCTAACAGTTCTATTAAGGAAGGGATGCTTTCCTTTTAAAGTGTTGAAGGTTTTTTGCTGCAGTGGGAGCTTTTGTGTTGTGAGTTTTGCAGATTTGTGAAAGATTACATACCATGGCCTCCACCTCTCTTCAAGATATTGAGAGGTTTAATGGCACTAGTTATGAGATGTGGAAGTTGAAAGTGGAGGATCTCCTTGAGGAGAGAGATCAATGGTTACCAGTTTCAGTTGATAAGAAGCCATCTACTTCAACCTTGTCGGATGAAGATTGGAATAAGTTAGACAAGAAGACTCGAGGGACCATTTGGTTGTGTCTCATTGACTCTATCCTCCTGAATGTCTCTTCAGAAGACACAACATACAAGCTTTGGAGGAAGCTAGGTGAAATATAGCAAACTAAGAGTTTGTCTACCAAGTTGTATCTCAAAAGATGTTTATATTCATTAAATATGAAGGATGGTGATTCTATTGTTGAACATTTGAATGCTTTTAATTTGATTATAATTCAGCTTGCATCTAGTGATGTTAAAATAGAAAATGAGGATAAATGTATTTTATTGACTTTCTCTTTGTCAGAATCTTGGGAAAATTTAATTTTTGTTATAAAAAGTGGTGGTGCAAAACCTAAGATGTATAATATTATTCCCATACTTCTTTCAGAGGAGATGAGGAGAAAGACCATGCATAGTGGCTCCCAAGATGCCTTGCATGTGTGAGGTAGGCCCAAGGAGAAAGGGGCTAAAGGGGATAAGAAGAAGGATAAGTCTAAAGGATGATCTAAGACTCCTGGAAAGAGCATAGTGGAGTGTTGGAACTATGGTAAACGGGGACATGTGAAGAAGGAATGTAGAAATAAGAAAAAGAATGCAGATTCCTCCATGAAAAAGTCCTCTGATAATGGAGATTCTGATGCTTAGATTATTTTAGCTAACATAGTTTGCAATGATGCTTGGCTTATTGATTCAGGTGCTTCCTTCCATATGACTCCTCATAAGGAGTTTTTTTCTACATACAAAGAATATGATGGAGACGTCTTCATGGGTGACAATAGCTCACAAAATATTGTCGGTAAAGGAAAGGTAAAGTTGTGTTTCAATGATGGGAAGGTTAAAATCCTTGATGATGTTTTACATATTCTAGGACTTACAAAAAGTTTAATTTCAGTTTCCAAGTTGAATGATTCTAGAATGCATGTGACATTTGACAAGTCTTGTTGCAGGATGCTAAGGGGAATTTTGGTGATTGCTAAAGGATCTCGAATAGGGAATTTGTTTATGCTACATTCCTCTACTTTTTTGTAACTCCTCTTTTGTAACTAGCACTGAAAATGCATGTATGTTGTGGCACCATAGATTGGGTCATATTGGTGAAAAAGGTCTTAGGACCATACTTGATAAGAAACAAGTAGATGGTATTTCTAATTATTCTGTTGCTAAAAATGATTTCTATGAGGATTGTGTGTTTGGTAAACAAAAAAAATCATCATTTCCTAAAGGAACTAATAAAGCTACTGGGTTGTTAGAACTAATTCATTCAGATATGTGTGGTCCAGTTGATATAGATTCTTTGGGTAGATCTCGTTATTATGTTTCCTTCATTGATGATTACTCTAGATATACTTGGATTTATTTTATGCATACAAAATATGAAATTTTCACCAAATTTAAGGAATTTAAGGCATTGGTTGAAAGCAAACAGATTATAAGATAAAAGTATTGAGATCTGACAATGAGGGTGAATATTGTTCTAAGGAATTTGATGAGTTTTGCAAACATGCAGGAATTGTTAGGAAAAAGACTACACCTTACACACCCCCAACAAAATGGGGTAGCAAAAAGAATGAACCGTACATTAATGGAAAAAGCTAGGAGCATGTTAAGTAGTGTTATGTTCGATAATTTTTTTTGGGCAAAGTTGTTGGTACTACTTGTTATTTAATTAATAGATATCCTTGTAAAGCTCTTGTTGATAAAACACCTTATGAAATGTGGTTGGGTAAAAAGCCTTTAGTTTCACATTTAATGGTCTTTGGTTGTGAGGATTTTGTTCATGTGCCTAAAGAGAAGCAGTCTAAATTGGATCCCAAATCTAAAAAATGCATCTATGTAGGTTATGGTGAAAATTTTAAAGGTTATAAACTTTGGAATCCACTAACACGAAAGATGATATTTTCTAGATATGTTATTTTTAGGGAATTTAGAGCTAACTCTAAAGATGAGCAACCAACAGACAATTCAAAAATAATGCATTTTGAAACTAAGCAAGAAGATGCACATGTGGAAGAACAAAGAGATGGACAAGAAGATGGAGAAGAAGAAGAGAGTTCTGAAGAATCTGTTGTAATAGAAGAAGTTGAAAACAATGAGGATGAACATGAGGAGGAACCTCTTACTCCACCTTTGAGAAGGTCCACAAGACAATGAAATATAGTTGACAGGTATAGCCCACCTAATTTTGTTGTAAATTTTCTTTGTTATGTATTGATGATGAACCTAGATCTTTTAGGGAGGCTCTCTCTTCAAAATAATGTGAGTCTTGGATACAAGCCATGCAAGATGAGATGATGTCTTTGAAAAAATTTGACACCTGAGATCTTGTTATTTTTCCCAAAGGAAGAAAGACCATTGGTTGTAAGTGGGTATATAAAAAGAAGTTTGGTGTAAACGGTAAGTTGGAATGGTACAAGGCTAGATTAGTGGCCAAGGGCTACTCCCAGAGAGAGGGAGTTGATTTTGGTGAAATATTCTCTCCTATTGCTAAGTTAACTTCTATTAGATTCCTTTTATCCATTGCTGCTACTTATGATTTAGAAATAGAACAAATGGATGTTAAAACTGCTTTCTTGCATGGGGATCTCGAGGAAGAAATTTATATGCAACAACCTGATGGTTTTGTTGTGAAAGGAAAAGAACACTTGGTTTGCAGGTTAAAACGGTCTCTATATGGTTTGAAACAATCACCTAGGATGTGGTACCGGAAGTTTGATGCCTTTGCATTAAAGTTGGGCTTTGTTAGAAGTGAAGAGGATCACTGTGTTTATTTTAAAGTTATTGATGATCAGATACTGATTATTGTCTTATATGTGGATGTTATGTTGTTCATTGGTAACAATAAGGCAATGATTAGGGAACTTAAAACTCAACTTTCTGGCACATTCGATATGAAAGATTTAGGGGTTGTTAAATATATTCTTGGGATGGAAATCATTAGGGATTAGGTTCACATAAATCTTTGGTTAAGTCAGAGTAAGTATGTTAACATTATTTTGTAGAGGTTTAATATGCAGGACTGTAAATCAGTAAATATTCCATTTCCTGTTGGTACTAAGTTATGTTTAGACATGTGTCCTAAAATGGATGATGATATTGATGAAATGTCTAAAGTTCCTTATGCTAGTGTTGTCGGTAGTTTAATGTATGCAATGGTTTGTACTAGACTAGATATAGCCCAAGCAATGGGAGTTCTAAGCAGGTTTATGTCGAACCTTGGTAAAGAACATTGGAATTTTGTTAAAAGGGTATTTATATATTTGCGAGGAACTTCTGATTATTGTTTGGTTTATCATGGTGTAGACATGGAAAATATACCAACATACTTGATCCTGATTACTAACACCATTTCATCTTGAATCACCTTCTCAGCTTATCATCACTCTTCATCCCTTAATTAAATAAATAATCATTTATCTAATTAAGTCATTCTCTCTTGTTAATTAAATCAATCAATCTAATCTAATTAACTCTAAGTCTCTATTTAATTAAATAATTCATTTTATTTGATTAAATCTCTAAAGTCCCCCTATTAAATTAAATAAATTAAACCTTGTTTAATTTAATCTAACATCATCCTCTTTAATTAAATAAATCAAATCCTTTATTTAATTAAAAATCTAAAATCACATTCTTCTCATCCTTTGA
>VDFB02332765.1:0-16592 GCA_007258455.2 Sequoia sempervirens
TGCCTTGTCAAAAAAGAAAAGCACTTAATAGGGTTGACTAAGGACACATGTCATAAAAGGACATGGGGAAGAGAAAAGGAATTTAATATTCCTTGGAAGGATAAAAGGAATTAAAAATTCCTTGAGAGGTTGATTAGGCTAGTTAGTGAGGGATTAGAGGATGGTTAGGTGGCTAAGAGAGATTAGAGGCCAACTTGCAAAAGTTGGAGGATGTGACACATCCTAATCAAGGATTAGGCATGTGCACATCCTAATGATGAGATTAGAAGAAGGATTAAGATAAGATAAAAATGATGGATGGATGTGACATGAAGGGAATTAAATAAATGGAATATTTATTTAATTCAATTGATGGAAGGAGGATTAAAAAGATAAGGTATTATTGATTAAATACCTTAGGGATTTGGCAGAATTAAAGATATTAATTAAATAATAGTAGTATTACTTAATTAACAAAAATAAGACGAAAGGGGATGAATTTGGATAAATTAAGTGTCCAAATTTAGACATCTACAGATGGATTTGATGAAGAATAAGGCCTTCATTTATAGATTTTCTAGATGAGAGATTGGCTAAATGGGTGAATGTGGGACTAAAGATCCACCAATGAGATGAGGACACTTGTCATCATGTGATAAGCTTGAGGATGTGCAAGATTTGGGAAATGTGCCCATGAGAGGGAGTTTCAAATTTGTATTTGTGTAGTAAATTTTGAGAGGGGGACAAGAAAATGAGAAATAAATGCAATGTTGGAGGGGCAAGTCAACTTGTCATGATTTTCAAATTTGAAGGAATATTTTGTTTTATGCCAAGTTGATGGAAAATAAGGGTTTTAATAAATCGGTAAATTGATTTATTTGTGCAAGTGGAGATATCTAGAGGATTTGATGGGTGATTAGGTTAGGCTAATTAGATTTTAGATTAGCCTAATGATGATTAGGATGAGTTTGACTTTTATGACTTAAATATTTGATTTATTTAAATCAAAAAAGGATGAAATATGCATTTGGAGATTTTATTAAATAAAGTTTAGTTTATTTAATTAAAGGGGTGATGTGTGATTTATTAAATTGAAAGGTTAATGTTAAAGTTTGTTTAATTTTAAATTAATGACCTTAGGAGATGGAAATTAATGAGATTACCCAATGAATGAAGGTGAACTTAATTAATTGATGAATGGACCTAATGCATGATGCTAATTTTGCGTGTCTACAATTCCCTTTTGAAATTTTTGAATTGTAGCTGTGGGTATCTGTCATACACTTTGAGAGGCCTTGTTGGCTCTATGTCTAGTGCTCTGGACAAACCCTAATATTGTCTTATCTCAGCCAAAGGATTAACTAGATTAGAGGTCATGTAAAATCATGTGATTTTCTTTATCTCCATGAATTGCTAGTGGAAACAATCACTAATGATTCTCGGCCAGTAGAATTTAGTCTCCCCTCTTAGGATTTCCTCAACGAAGTAGAACATCCACTCTTGAAAGAATTCAGTTGTGGGGAGGCTCATCACTCTACTCAACAATGTAACTAACTTGTGGTATTCTTTAGTGAAGTCACTCTGGAATAACTCCTACAACACCTTCGCAGCACTACCCCTTTTCTCTTTGAGCTAGAATTGATTTATGAGATTTTTTCATGTCAAGAGGTTTTTATCCCACATGTCCTTCCTGTCTTGAATAGTTGCCACCTCCATCTCATTGAAGGTCAGGATGTGGAAGGTCTTCATGATAGATTTATGGGACATGTTTGCCAGGACGTTCCTATCACGGTCAAAAATCGTCCTTGTTTCCTCTTGGTGGGCCTCTCTGCAGGCCATTACTAGTTCTAGAGTGATAAGTGCAAGAGGAAAATCAGCAGGCTTTCCAATTTCACTGGCCCTAACGGCTCGTGCAGTGTTAATGACATGATTGATTCTTACCCATTGTATAAACTCATCAATATCCACATGTTTGATATTGGTGTCTGTTATTTCACTCCATCAGGTAGTAACCTTTGATCTTAAGGGTTCCCCTTGGGACTTATATTTCATCTGGTCTTTTTCCTCTTTGTCGCTGGGTGCCTTTTCTATTTTCTTTCATTTATCCTTTTCGGAAACTATTCCAAAAGGTTCTCCACATGATTCCATATATCCTGCATGTATAGAGGAGAACAAGTGTAACAAAGCATGGAACAAATCACAAAACATTAATCGAATCCTACAAAATATTGTTAGAATCAAGAAATTATCATTCAAATAACCTAACATATTTCATTGAATGCATTGGTTTTCCTATAGGAGAGAGTTATTTCAATTTGGGTCTCAGGGATTAGGAGTTTGCAATCGAAAGGCTATCGGGGAATTTCCATTTGGAAATGGCTCACACATCACAGAACTCCAGAGTTGGTGACCAAGAATTCAGGACCTAGGACTCTAGATGGCACTACTTCATCAATGTCTTGCTTGGGGATTGAAGGGGCATAAGGTTGTTTTAAGATGGTTGTTTGAACATGGAAAATGAAATGTGGTGGCCTAGTAGTGGTGACTCGAAGGGTTGGGTCTGGATAGGGACTTTAGCTAGTGATTGCTTTGTTTGATCCTGGCAGTAATGAGGAGTTTAGTGTCCAACCACAAGGCTGATGTGGTATAATGACAGTTCTAAGACTAGTGGAAGATCATCAGTGCCCTGAGGATGGTAACTTGGGGACCGAGGTCCAAAGGGCAATTGGTTCTTTTATTTTCCATTTAAACTTTTGACATTGTGGCATTAGGAGAATTGGGGTCCAACCACCAGGTGGGCATAGGATAAATGTTGTTTAGAATGGTGAAGCAAAGGAGGCATGCCGAGGGCCGGAGTTCGGGGAAATCGAAGGATAGTCTCAAGATTTCATGCAACTACTTAAGAGGTACTCAAAGGTTCGAGACTCAATAGTTGAGCAGAGGGAGTATGATTTCCATTTTGAAACGGTGAAGCATCAACAGTGCTTTGTCAAAGGAAACCTAGTAGTTGGGAACCAAAGAATTCTTCGTACTTAGAGCACTCCTACAAGCTTTAAAAATCATTGATTTGTTGGAGCCCAAGAGGCAGGAAGCCAGAGCTTGGATGCTGTTGAGGACAGTGGATTAAGGATAGCATCTCGGGATGGAGGTCCAACAGCTGAGATCTGAGGAAGATGAAGCCGCCTTCAAGGGTTGAAGTTTTAATGAATTTTCAGGGGTAACGACGGAGTTCAAGCCTGGGGTGTGTGAAGGCATTATTGGTTAGAATGGTGTCGAGAGGCCCTAGTCCTATTTGAACGATTCACAGGGTTTTTCAAGTTCATGAAATCTTGGGCACATGGGTTTTATGTGGAATTCCTCACCCTACTTAGAATTCTACATTTTTTTTTTCAAATGTTTGATTTTATCGCAAATTAACAAAGACAAAAAGTGTGCACTAAATGCTTCACTAACTCAATAGATTGAAACAGAAGATGGTGAACCATCCTCAGATGCTGGCTGGATCATCCAAGAGGCACATCGGTTTCGAGGGTGGTAGGAGAGGAACGCTTCGATCATTTCCTTGCACTCTATCAAGCAGAAATGACAACACTTGGCCCTCTATTTATGGACATTTCAACATTAAATGCCTGCATTAATCGCTCGTACGAGACAAAAAATTAGATGAATTCAAAAATAGCCACAAGCTATTTGGAACTTGCACTTTAGGACTCTGTTTGGGGTAGTTCATTTAGATCACTTAAATTCGGGCAGCAATCGAGGACTCAGGTTCTGGGGACCAAAACATTTTCATAGAAAAGTCAGTTGAAATTTAAGCAAATGACAGACGATCAAGTGATGCCCGGGTCCTGGTAAGCGAAAGGCTATCTAGGTAAGGTCGCTTTGAAAATGGTGAAAGGTGGGTGGAGATTTGGGGACAACGATCTGACCAGCTAGGCCCAAGAGGGTTTATGGATGTCATTCTGAAACTTGCAACAAAGGCCTAAGACTTGTAAGATTCTAGGGCCAAAAAGGGGTGGTCAACTCGGAATGACTTCTTTAAGGGCTCACTAACCACTTAACACACCAAAACAAGGGGCACACAAAATGAGAAAGCAACAAAACAACCTAGCAAGGCAAAAAGAAAGAGGGGGTCCCTGCTCTGAATGACGCATGTGTGCAACAAGTGCAACAGGTACAAAAATTATTTTTTCAAGAAATAGATGGGAAAAACATATAGTTGTATGATATATTATTATGCTAAAGAATTCAAATAAGCTATTAATTTATTCAATTTTTTTAAAAATGGAGTTATCAAATTCACTCCCTAAGGACTAGTGACATGCCAAAAAAGTCACCAATTGATTGAAAGGCCTTAATAACCTAGACAACTTAAACTAGTAAATTTAATCTTAGAGTTGTATCGGTGTTTTATGAAAACTAACCTAAGTAGAAAGATGAAATAATAACTCACCAAGATTCTTCAATAGATGGTATTAGGATCATTAAACATGTTCCATTGACTATGTCAAATACTATTATCACATGAATCTATTCAAGCTATTTAAACATTCTAATGACATAATGGGAATGATATGAAGGTGTGAGGACTTAAAAATGAGATCAAACCTCCATATAAAGTTGAATCCTTCACTAAACCTAGATGAATGTGTTGGACCAACGCAAAATAATTTAAACCTACACTCTCATCATATTTTGTAGATTCATTTAGGAAAACCAAGAGATAACTCTAGGAAAATAAAGTGGTGGTGATGCACCTAGATTTATTGAGTTTCTTCCCCACTCATTCTAGAATAGAGAATCAATAAATATCCAAAAAACTAAGCTAGTTTTTAATGTTTCAACTCTTATAACTAGGTATGAATGTAAGAAATATTTATAAAAATATACATCTCTTCAAAGTAGCAAAAACTCGAATGTATGTAGGTAATAAATATTTACACAACATACATGGATTAAAAAGAGGTTAAAACAGTTATTCTTAAGGCATTGATATCAATTATAGTAGAACAAAGATGCAAAACACAAGCATTTTGATAGAGAAATGAAGAGAAGAACCATTTAAAATGATAATGTTGTGATTTTTATTTTTTGGGGACACATGTAAATATAAATGCACATAGTAGGAGTAGGAAACCTAGTCACTGCCATAATCAAATTATTTGTAGACATATGACCTATGAAATTTGATCAACCAAAGAAAGAACATTCTTCATTTTAGACTTGTCAATTGATCAAATCCACTTAGGAAGTCCACTTTAAATAGTGACATGAGGAAATAATTCCATAAAAAGGTATGTCTATAATATTTAATAATAATGTCCAATCATAAGATAATTATTTTTGGGTAATTGACAAATTTGGTGGTTGGTGAATGCATTGCATGGTTTTTTTTGTGTTGCAGATTGATAGTTGAAAGAAATAATACATGAAATCATCCCTTTTCACTTGCTAGTAGTTCAAATTAATAAATGACTTGGTTTTGAGAACCTTGTCTAGGTAGATAGAGGCTTCAAAACCTTTGAACCTTGACAAATCATTTCATTCTTTCTCTTTTCCTTTCTTCTTTTTTCCTTTTCATTTGGTTTATCTTTGCTTTTCTATTTTCATCTTTATCCATATTTATCCTTTTGATTCTCTTTCTATTAATGAATTTTTTTAGTGAATGAACCAATTTTAAGAATCTTGTTAGGCCTTGATGAGGCTATGACAACTTTGTTAAGATCTAATAAAAGGTTTTGAAACCCTTTAGTCATATAAAAAACTTTACTTTTCATACTTATTTGGTTTCATTACTTTATTTCTTCATGCTTGTTATCCTTTGAAGTTTTCTTTTTCTAAGTTGGAGAAGTTTTCAAACCTTATGAAATTGATCATGACAAGAAAACTCATCCAACCTTTTAAAAGTTAGAAATTTGGAATCGAGTGCAAAGGGGTCATAAGAACCTTGTCAATGGTTGAGAAAATTTTGAACAGTTATAAAAAATATGACAAATCCTACAATTAGCTAATTTTTTAGGATTATTTTGGTTTATAAAATTTTATGAAGCATATGAAATGGCAAGCACAACCAATAGAGGAACATTTTAATCATCACTATCCAATTTAGATCTCTCAAATTGGTTATAGTAAGTAGGAAATGAAGGTGGGCATTAAATGAAAACACTTTCTTTAAAATTATTGTGAATGCATGCTATTAGAATCAATCCTATTGGATAAGGCATCATGAAAAATGAGTAGATTGGGTTCATGATATGTAAATATATTCTTGAAAATCTCATATTTGAAATGAAATTTGAGCACAAAAATGCTTCCCTAATGCAAATCAATAATGGAAGAGATCGCAAAACTTTGTTTCAAAAATTCAAACATTCATAGTTTCCTTAAGAATTCACATGTAGTTAAGCTATTTCATATCTAAACACAAAGCACATAAAATACAACACAAAAATTGCATGGGAAAATCTTTGTGATCCCACAAAGCTGGTTTACAATTTCTGGGAGGAATTGATTTTTGCTGAAATCACATATTTTTAGAAAATATAATGATTTAAGCCTTAAAAGGTTCTATTTAAAGAATTCCAATTGAATAGGGTTTGATCAAACTACTTTAAATCAAACCCCCTTGGATAGAACCCAGCTAGTTTTAAACCATACCTATAACAGAGTCTCCTTTACACCTATCAAAATGCTAATAAAAAACTACTTTTGATTTACCTTTTGGGGGATCAAATAAATTCATTTTTTATTTTTTTTCAAGTATGTAGTCCTTATTATAAGCTTCCCAAAAATTATAATTTTAAATAAATTTAATTTTATTATTATATTTATTTTTTATTTCTCATGAATGTTCTTTTTTCACTGAAAATCAAGCTCTTTGTTCTACACGTGGAAAAATAGCAAATTATTAATTTTTTTTTTTAAAATATCAGTGCACCAGATATTGAAGTCATTGATCCAACAAAGAAAAAAAATCAATTTCGATACATACAAAAAAAGTTACTTGTTATACGGCCGTGCTATGTTTGATTTATAATTGGTTTGAATTCGAAACTTGGTTAATAAAAAAATATTTAATAAAAAACTATCTAACCAAGTGGAAGCACTAGATATTAGAGTTACAAATATAAATTTGAAAGAATTAGAATTTTATCCTTCATGGAAAAAAAGTTGTGTTATACGGTGAGTGTCATTTTTGAAAAATGTTGTTTTCTGAAAAAAAAACTAGTTTTTGAGGGAGATGCAAAAAGAAGTGTAATCTGATTCCAAAAATTTTGAAAAAAAAATATTTAGAATCTATAGACAAAATTTAATGAAACTCTAGTTTTCATCATCTCCAAGTTCCTCATGGTTTAGCTGCTATAGCTGCCTGAAAGTGAAGATTTAGTTAAAAAAAACTATTTCAGTGTCTAGTTTGGCCAAAAATTGTAAACCACTAGTGTGGGATCACAAAAGAACCCACACACCAAAGCATAGATCAATTGTATTCCAATAAAAATAAATTACAATAAAATCTTCAAATTTTATGCTCTTATAGTTGTAGTTTCACTATGATACAAATTTAGAGTGAATCCAAGCACATAACGACCCCTAAAAAAATTACAATCAAGATATCTACAAATAATGCACTAAGGAATCTATAAATTCTCCTCATACCTAAGCATTGATTTTTTCTAGGTGTCAATCTCTCAGTCTTTTCATGCATGCAAACTAAAACCGACAACATCCATGAGTACCATGTGACCTAATTAGCAACCTGTTAATCATGCACATACATGCAACAACATTATACAATATACAAGAACATGCAAGGATTGTAGCTCCATAAATCAAGAAGCCTCACATGTTAGGTTTCTCATAGAGAAAATTAACTTTACTAGCAAAATATAACTCACCAACAACTCCTAGTTACATTGAGTGAAAACTCGGTCTCTGTTAAGAAATTTCCCTCTTCAAGATTTAGTAAACAAGTCAAATACATGACACATGGAATAAGGGAACTCATCTTAGAGGTTTTCACAATTCCCAAATCTCAAATGGGAATCCAAGTTACAAGTGTAATGGGTATGTGCAGGATCATCATGGAAAAAATAGGCCCTTAAGTGGCAAAAAATTCAAAAAAAATAGAGTTAGGCAACTTGACATAAAAATTTGAATAAGTTATCTATATTATTTCAAAAATATGTAAGAATAGAATCTATAGAAAATTGAATTTAGTTTCTAAACTACTAGGTTTGTTTAAAAAAATCTATTTGGTGAAAATTTGAAATTTCAATGCAAGAGAACTTAAATTTCAAAAAAATAAGTAGGTGTATGTTTGACCACCCTAACCACAATAAAATGATAATATTTTTTTATAAGATTTTATATATAAGTAGAGGACTCATGTCCCAGTGATGCAGATTTTTTGTAATTTTTTTCCAAGTAAATAATTAATTATGAATTTTTTATTACAACTTTTAAAAAATATAAAAGCTCATATGTTTGACTACTTTAACTTGGTCAAAACTTCATGAAATTCAATTTTTTTTTAATCTTTAGTATGTGAAGCATAGAATGTGATGCATGTTTCAAATTCAAAAAATGTGATATCGTTTGAAAGCTATAGATGTTTTTCAATTAGCCTATCAATTAAGACTTTAGTCATAATTCAAATAGAAAATGAATAATAATTATTCATTAAATTAAAAGTAAAGAATAATTTATATGGTGGAAAGCTAAGAATCTCCTCTAAAAACCCTTTTCGTTTCATCAATTTTGGATTAAAAAAAGGTTGTCAGCCACATACCCCTCATATCGCCACTTTTTGGCCCATCATGATCCTACACATACCCTAACATTTCCTTTCTTTCACCTTTCCAAAGAGATAAACATTCACACAAGTTACCTTGCCAAAGCTAGTTTCCAAAATACATTGCCATATGTCAACATGGTGCCCATTTTATGTCTAAGATATTTGCTTTCTCAAAATAAGTGACCATGTGGCATGTGTAGCAATCTTTCATTTTCTTACCTTGCATGTAGGATGTCAAATTCTCACTAGGTACAACAAAGTAACTCAACAACTGGAAACAAATATTATTGTATTTAATAAATTAAATCAACAACTTAGGGGAAAATAATTAATAAATTAATCAAGGGACTCTATAAGGTTGATAACCTTAATCCCAACAATTTTGGTTTGGGAAACTATTGAATGAGACCAACAATCTTGTCAAAATTATTAGTATGAAAAGAGATGTTATCAAACTATTTGCAGGCTATTAGCATACTTAGTAGAGTCCTCTTTACACTACACTCAAGCTCACCTAGACGTTATCTAGATTTTGATCTCACCTCATCTGGACTCACCAAGTGTCTTGACACTTTTTGATAGTCATTGGTTTCATACTTGGAGGGGTAGGAATATTTTGATTTGTACCTTCTCACCTCTTCATCCTTTCCTGATGTAGGAGGATCCAACAGTATAGGCCAATCTTGCATCACCCAAAAAAAGAGATTTTTCCTTAATTTCTTTAGTTTTTTTTAGTTCCATGATGACAATTAGGGGGTGTAAGATAGAAAAAAATCAGAAAAGGTGAAAAATGGTCACTTACTATTTTTAGTAAGTCAACCTAAATAGGCTTGTATGGACCTAAAAATTTATCCCAAGGAGCAAAACTAAAAAAAAAAATCCGGTCACAAAAGAATCATCTCAATACCCTACATGGTTTGGGAGATATTAAAGTTTGTCTTGAGAAATTTCTCCAATGTAGCTTCAAATTTAGATATGAAAACCTTAGAGGCCCCGAAACAACTCAAAAAGTGGATGAACCAACCTATGATGGATTTGGCATTGTAGATATCTTTGGGAGTTTTCCAACAATATGTTATTGTAGACATCCAATTTGATCACTTCCATATGATCAAACGTGTCTCCTTATTCATCCAGTTGCTCATCCCCTCTGTCAATATTAATTAAACCATTTGTTTAATTAATACCTTGCATCTTACATAAGGGTCCTAAAGTATTTAATTTAATACTTTACCCCTCTTCCTCCTCTAAATTAAATAAATATACCATTTTATTTAATTTAGTCATATTCCCCTTTTGAAATTAAAATTCCTTTTTAATTCCTTTTTAATTCTTCTTTTCTCTCATGGTCACATCCTCCAACTTTTGCAAGTTGGTCCCTAATCCATCTTAATTACTTCATCTTCTTCTAATTAACAAGGGTTAGCATGTGCACACCCTTAATCATCATTAGGGTCACATCCTCCATAATCTCCCACTTGCCCCTAATGAATCATTAGTCCATCTAACTAAGTACTTGCACAACCTTAATCATTTGGTTAGCCTAACCTAATCCTCCTCCCACTTATGGCATGTGTCCTTAAGTCAACCTTATTAAAGGCTTTCTCCTTTTGGGCAAGGCACTCCACTTCCCTATGTGAATTTTTAATTCACCTTTTAATCCCCCAAGACACCCAAAAGGAATTTTTAATTCCTTCACTTCTCCCCACATGTCCTTCACTTATTCTTTATTCTTTCCCATCTCTCCGTGAGAATATTTGAGGAATTTTTAATTCCTCACATGTCCTCTCACCCACATGGAGACAAGGACCTCATTTATGAGGAGATATTTTCAAATCCCAAGGTACTTTGTACCCCCCTCCATGTCATGTACTTCTCCTTCCACCTCATGTCCACTTCACCTTTTAGGGCTATATCACATGCCACATGTCAAGATGTGAGGGCTTGTGAGTTCTCAACTCACCTTAGCCCTACATCTTGATATTTGGTGGCTCAATCTTGGCCATCCATCTCCTCTAGGAATTCTCAAAATTCCTATAAATACCCCCTCTTTTCTCTCATTTTAGAGGAGATCATTTTGCTAGCCAAACTCTTGCAATTTTATTTCTCAATCTATACTTAGTCATTTTCATGCTTTCATCCATTTGCACTCATCCTCACATCACCTTTTAGCTTGCATCTTGTGCCATCCAAGGAGCATACACATCAAAGATCGAAGGGCCAACCAAAGGATCAATTCGAGACAAGGTATAATGTTTCATTTGTTACTTTTATCTTGTGTTGTTTACAACTTAGGCTAATCTTGAGGTGTAGGTTGTTTTGGTGTTTATTTGCACTCTTTTACTTGCTGCTCATTTTCTAACACTCACATTCGACCTATCACATTTCTGGCATGCCCGGTGGGACCCACAAATGGGTCTCTTTCTTTCATGTTTGCTATTTTTTGCATTTTTGCAGGTCCAGGTTACAGAGTGGCAGACCTATCCTGATAGAGTGGCAGACCTGTCCTGCTATGGCGGACCTGTCCTGCAGTGGCGAACCTATCCTGGTAGAGTGGCAGACCTGTCCTACTGTGGCAGACCTGTCCTACAGTGGTGGACCTATCCTATAGTGGCTGACTTGTCCTCCTATAGTGGCGGACCTGTCCTAATGTAGTGGCGGACCTGTCCTAAAGTGGTGGACCTGTCCTGACAGAGTGGTGGACTTGTCCCTGCAGAGTGGTAGACCTGTCCTCCCGAAGCTAAAATTTCAAGTTTTTGCCAATTATCTTTTGGTAAATTAGGCACACAGTTTAATTAAAGGGGTCAATAAACCTTGTTTGGCATGCTTGTGGAAGGCTATTTGACGTATCCAATCCCTTTGCGCCATTTGGAAATCCTGGGTGACAAGAAATCGTAGCTTTCCAAGTCCTTTGAGTCACCCCTTTTTCATTTTCCTAGTGGGACCTGCTTGGGGATTTCATCACCCCAAGGGATGATTCCAACCACACATATCGGCGGGGTATATAAAGGGGGGAGAGCGAAAGCTGTACCTCAATCCAACCATGTTGTAATTAGTGAAGCGTCGGGATGACGTGAAGAGTTGGTCCAAGCCTTTAGTATCTCGCTAAGGTTCCTGACTCACACTTGTAATGGGTTGGTGTTCATGGTTTGGGCCTCACGTACTGGGTGTATATCGAGGACTCCTTAGCAACCATGTGCATCTTAGAGTAGAAGACTTTGTTGACCATACCTGTTTCTACTAATCTTAGGGTTGTGTTGTTTGAATTGTCTTTCTCGTGCAAAAACTAGTGATTGTCAGTTTGGCCAAGTCTTTTATGATTGCTATATTTTGGTTCCTTTGCCTTACCCATCCATCAAAACATCAAGCTTAAACTTATCCTATGGCAGACCTGTCCTTATCCTTTGGTGGACCTGTCCTTATCCTTTGGTGGACCTATCCTAATGCTATGGTGGACCTGTCCTAATGTTGTGGTGGACCTGTCCTAATGCAGTGTCGGACCTATCCTTATGCTATGGCGGACCTGTCCTAATGCAGTGGAAGACCTGTCCTTATGCTGTGGTGAACCTGTCCTAATGTAGTGGTGGACTTGTCCTTATGCTGTGGTGGACTTGTCCTGATGCTTTGGCGGATCTGTCCTAATACCAGCCTATATGATCACTTGGCATCCCTTGTCTCTCTATTCTGAATGTCGATATGACCATTCACCATCCTAAACGAACATCTGAACGTCTGTTCCGAGTCTTCATCCCTTCGTTCTAAGAGTCATTTATCCGAAACACTCTTTTGTTTGTTTCGAGAGTTGTTCATCTATCCTGAGACACTCCCCATCCATCCTGAATCCACTTTCATCTCTGATCTCCATTATTCCATATAAACCTCATTAGAGTTGTCATCCAAGTTGACCTTTGTGTTCATCCTTTCTGATTTCTATCTATCTTAAGTCAGTTATCCTTTCCGACCCAATCAATCTGCTTCTATCTCAAGTTGGATTCGGTGTCGTTATCATACATCCAGCTTTCAATCAATACCTAGTGTTACCAAGGATCCTTCTTAAACTCGGTTGTGGATCTCGGTCTTCATCATACTTATCATCAAACCAATCCTAATCATCAGACCCCCACATCATCAAATCTATCTAGATCAAAACCTGAAATCAAGATTAATCCTGTGTCTACCAATCAATCCAATCCAATTCCATCAAACCAATCCACATCGGCCTGACTGATCGTCATCAGCTAATCTTCCATTAAATTGAATCAATCTTTCATCATCAAGGTTTTTCTAATATCTTGATCCATCTCATCATCTTGCATGCCCGTTCAGACTCGATCATAGGCAAAGAAAATGGCCAACCAACAAGCCCTGAATGCCCAATCAAACAACCCTCAAAATCCCACCAACATAGTCAACATCTCATCAAATCCTAACTATGGTGTTAGTATCCCTCACGATCCCCACAACAGTACCTCATCACAATCCAATGTGGATGGTCAAAACACGTCACCACTTGGGGAGGAAAACATGGCTGATCAACCTAAGCTCACATTCGAGGAACACTTCAGCAACCCTGTTAATGCACAAATGACAGAATGCCTTCTCAAAAGACATGGTGACAAAATCTTGGCTCACTTGATTGAAAAAGGTGTCAAGCTGCCGTCAGGTGTCGACTTATCCAAATATGGTACCTCCACATCTAATGTACCCCAAGGTTCACATGACATCCCCAGTAGCTCGTATGTCCCCAATGTTCCTTCCATAGAAGGTTGGCATCAACCTGAATTCGGCAATGCTATCCTGTATCCCATTGGAAATCCCACACATCCCACCATCTCAGTCACGGGAACACTCCAAACCATTGATCCCATTGATCCTTTTGCCTATGGCATGCCACAAAATGTCCCACAACCACAACCATTAATGCTACCGACACCATTCCCCTAGAACCCGCCTCCTGTCAACACTAGGGGCAACCCTTTCGCTGCCTTGCCCCCACCTCTTGGGGCTACCAATCCTCCACCATCGTCATTCATACCCCAACAACTACCCCAATCTAACAATCCTCCACCATCGTCATTCATACCCCAACAACCGTCCCAATCCAACATCCCTCCTCCATCGTCATTCATATCCCAACAACCTCCCCAAGCCTATGCTCCCACTAGTGCTCAACAACCTCCCTCGCACAACATCTCAATTGCACCTCTACCTCAACAACAACCATTGATCAGTCCCCTATTTTCAACACAACCATCACAACATCAATCACAAGGAAATCAACCTCGGCCTTTAGCCCCGACCATATCTCCATTCCTTGCATCCATCTTACACCCGCAAGCGCAACCACCACATAACATCCCATCTCGCCCACCACAGCCGCCAACTATGCTTCAACAACCACCCCATCATTACAACTATTATAACCAACAACAATATCAACAACAACCCCCCTATGTGGCATCACAACAATCATATCAACACCCCCAATATCCACAAGCTAATCAACAACACCTTCTCCCTACTTCCCAACAGTACGCCACCCATAACTACCCGACCCATCTATATCCCGCCTCGCAACAACAACCTCTTTATCAACAAGGTCCCTTGGTGTATTAGCAGGGGATACCACCTCCTCATTATCCATACGCCCATCTCCAAACATCATCTCAGAATCCACAATTGTCCTACCATCAATATCCATCCAACACACCGGCCAATGCGGACATACTAGAAATCAAAGCCGCTCTAAAAGATCTCTAGGCAAGGACTGGCAAACAATCGTTCAAGTTTGAAGATAAATACCCATATTCGTATGATCCCTCCATCTCATTGATTCCCTTCCCCAAACATTTTGAAATGCCAAAGTTTGACAAATATAAGGGGAACAAAGATCCTAAGGCCCACTTACAGGAGTTTTACTCCCAGTGTCAAGAAGTTATCCACAATGACAACTATCTCTTGCACCTGTTTCCTCGAAGTCTGGCAAGCAACACGCTAGGGTGGTTCATGACCCTCAAAAAGGGATCTATAAAATCTTTTGCAGACTTGTAAGAAAAGTTTGTATCCTACTTCTCCTTCAATTTGGAGAAAGATACCAATACCTTGGATCTTCTCAAAGAGAAACAACGTGAAGGGGAAACCTTCACTAACTACCTCCAGAGGTGGCATGCCCTAGTAAGCTGAATGAAAACCCCTTTGAAAGAAAAGGACATGGTCACCCTCTTTGTGGAGAACTCCCATCCTGACATGGCTCATAACTTTTGATTACATTGTGTCACCACTTTTGCGGAGGTAGTAGATAAGGGACCCATCCTTGAGTGTGCCCTTGTTGCCAAGGGACACATCAAAATATATAATCAAGATAAGGAAATGTCATTCAACGACAAGCCACGTTTTTGGAACAAGAAAAAAAATGTAGTAAATGATGGTGTTACTGATACTAAACATGTCCACGTGGCCAACACATCCCAGAAACAATAGCAATCCATACCTAATGTCATATCTGTACTGCAAGGGACACCCCGTCCTCCCCAACAATCCAATCAAAATAACCAAGGGAACACTAAACGCCAGTATGCTCAACTAGGAGAACCCTTGAGTGTTGTCTTCAACAAATTATTGTAGATTAGCTATCTGATCACGTACCCTATCACCAAGCCACTCAACGAATCCAAACCTAAACCCACATGGTTTAGGGAAAATGAATATTGTGAGTTCCATAAAATCAAAGGACACTCTTTCAATAAGTGTCATGGTTTGAAAAACTACGTCCAAGATCTCATAGATCAAGGTGATATCAAGGTTGACCCTAGTCAAGCTCTGTCGTCCAATGCTCAATTGTAGATCTATCAAAACACCTTTCCAAACCATAATCAAGGCCCGAGCACCTCCAACAGTAATCCTCAAAACAACAACACAAATAACGTGAGCTATAAGAATGTACCCCTCAATTACGAGGGTATTATTCATTACATTAAGCAGGTAGAACCTCGTGTATCCATGATACATGTCAAAGCTAAAGACCCTCAATGTGTTGTTACCACACAACGAGCTTGCATTACCATTCTTGCAGCCTCTGCACCTGCCCAATCGACTCCTGTAACCTCCCAGTACAACATCCTTGATCACTTAGGAAAGACCCCTGCACATATCTCCATTTTGGATTTACTTAAGTCTTCCCTAGTACATCAAGAAATCCTCAACAGAGCCCTACAGGAAACCCATGTGCCTAATAACATTGATCCTACATAGTTCCAAGCCTTGGTAGGACACCTAGCTTCATCTCACCAACTGCACTTCAACCAAAATGATATGCCAAACATTGATGTTAATCACAATCGCCCCTTGCATATTGAAGTCGTGGTTGCCCGACATAAATAAAAAAGAGTCTTGGTAGATAATGGCTCTGCCCTCTATTTGTGTACTTTGAAATTCATAAAATAGGTGGGGTATATTCAAGCGGCCTTAAGCAACTAGATTATTACAATCAAGGCTTATGATAATGCATAAAGGAATTCAAAGGGGATCATCAATCTTCCTAACCAAGTGGGACTGGTGGTTCAATACATTACCTGCCATGTCCTTGATCTGGACTTGCCATATAATCTCCTCCTCAGCCGTCCATGGTTCCATGCTATGCAAGCTATACCCTCCACCTACCATCAGTGCCTCAAATTCCCAGTCAACGGACAAGAGGTCATAATCTATGCCGACCCCCAACCATTCAAATATTGCCGTGCTTTAGAAGCATCGTTTCCCCATTTACATTATTGTCCTGGGGTTGAAATGGGGGCATCTCGGTCATCATCAGTTAATCCAC
>VDFB02332766.1:0-44394 GCA_007258455.2 Sequoia sempervirens
CAATGATCAAAATGTGGAGCGTACAAAAGTACAATAGAGACATTCCATATAAAGGCAAGGATGAGGAGGTGAGATGGTAAGATTAAAATTTTGACTACCCCTACAAGATGTGACACATTTGGACTCACTTGAGACAAGTGTGATGACACATGTTTTGTGTGTATGTGATGAGACAAAAGTCTAGATAATATCTAAGTGAGCTTGAGTGTAGTACGAATATGTCAACTCTAAGGTAAAAGTTAACTAGTTTGCTAAAGTACCATTTCACACTATCACTAAACACTATCAATCACATAATGTAGGTCACAAGAGTTGGGGTGAAAAAAAGAAATAAATATTAAGATGTAGTAGAGATTAGATTCACACATCAAAATTAAGAACCGTGAGTTTGAGTTAGATTCATTCATAGGCACACATACCACTTCTAAAATCACATAAAAAAAAAGATAAACAATATTCCAAGACATTTATTTAACCCTTCTTTATTTTTTTTAACATTAACTAATCACTTCAAAACATTTCTCACAACATATCCCTATTAAATTTCCATCTTAATTTTTAGTTACTTTACTTAAATGAACTTTATTACTACACGTAAAATCATAATAAAACAAACATATCACTAACATTCAAAAATAACACTCTAAATCATTTTTTGTCTTAATCGATTTGCCAAGGGCACCGTAAACAATGACAAAAAGTAAACATGTGCGTGATTTAAGTATGATAATGACTTCTACTCGCCTTTGCAACCACGTCACGTGCCCTTCATTTAAACATGAAAATGACTTGTAATATAATTGTTATTTATTTTTA
Organism: Sequoia sempervirens; assembly: GCA_007258455.2. Lineage (NCBI taxonomy): Eukaryota > Viridiplantae > Streptophyta > Pinopsida > Cupressales > Cupressaceae > Sequoia > Sequoia sempervirens. Next base: position 817 of record VDFB02332766.1, read on the forward strand.
AATGAAGAATTTTATTGTGGTTATATTTTATTAATAGTTTTATTTTTATAATATACAATTTCTAATTCATAAATATTTCAATAAATAATATATAGATAATTTATTAAAGATATGAAATTTTCACGATCCATAAAATAATAATTTGTAATTTCTATATTAAATAATAAAGTAAAAATTACTCACAATTTAATAGATAATTTATGTACATAAAGTGTATTAAATTTAATTAATGTATCTATATTAAATTTATTTTAATCTAAAAAATTTAACAATTGACTTTGATATTTATACTCTTTAATTTTGGAGTTCTACTTCTTAAGCCTACATCATGCACATTGCTCATTTTTATAACCCTTCTAGGTTGTATCACTCACATAAGCGAAAAATATATTTATACTCATTTTTATTAGTTGACGGACTATTTATTTGTTTATTAGGTGCAACCTTCTAGTTTCTTTTAATATTTTGCCCTGGACACCTTAATTCTCAAAAAATAGATCTAAGACATGGTCGTGGCTTAAACAACACACACTAAGCATTGATTAGTGTGTGATGTCTCATATGGGTCCCTCTTCTGATTTCCATTGTGAGCAAAAATCTGCTTTATTTTTAAACAAATACACATTAAGTATTGACTCGTGGCTAGGCTTAAACAATACACACTAAGCATTGACTAGTGTGTGTTGTCTCATATGGGTCCCTCCTCTGATTTTCATTGTGAGCAAAAATCCGCTTTAATTTTAAACAAATACACATTAAGTATTGACTCATGGCTAGGCTTAAACAATACACACTAAGCATTGACTAATGTGTGTGTCTCATATGGGTCCCTCTTCTGATTTTCATTGTGAGCAAAAATCCGCTTTAGTTTTAAACAAATACACATTAAGTATTGACTCATGGCTAGGCTTAAACAACACACACTAAGCATTGACTAGTGTGTGATGTCTCATACGGTCCCTCTTTTGATTTCCATTCTCAGCAACTAGTGCGCCAGGCTGGAATTTAATGGTCTAGTTGACCGTTTTTTCAATTTTAGAATGTATATTACAACTATAAAATTTATTAGACTATATAGTTTGACTTGCTATATTTTTATTAAACCGTAAAAAATTATTATAAGCAAAATATAATATAGTAAGTTTAACTTATAATATATATCATTTTATAATTTTTATTATAAAAAGAAAAATTAAATTAGAATAGAATATAAATTTTTTGAATATTTTCTAAAACAAATTTATAAACTTTTGACATTTTTATAATAGTTATCATTTTTTTATATTAATATATGTGACTTATAATATTGTTACAAAAATATATATTAATTTAGAATCTTTTCAAAATAGAATATAATTATTTTTAACTTTTAAAATATATTTAACAAGATTTGTTTTTAATATGAACTTAGAAACTTTTGTTAATTGTTAATTATAACAGTAGATTTTTATATTTATTACTAATTTTACATTTATAAAAGATTTTATATAAAAAATTTATAAATTAAACAATTTTTTTGACAGGGATTTAAATGACCAAACTGTCATAAAATTTTCATATTACAGGTAGGAGTGACCATCAAATTTCAGGCCTTGTGTGTGCTATCTCATATGGGTCCCTCTTATGATTTCTAATGTCAGCAAAAATCAATTTTATTTTTGCCAGCAACTAGTTTGCACTGTCTCATATGGGTCCCTCTTCTGATTTCTATTGTTAGAAAAAATTCATGAATATCTAATATTCATGGATTATTTCTAACCATAGAAATCAGAAGAGGGACCCATAACTAGTGTGCACTGTCTCATATGGGTCCCTCTTCTGATTTCTATTGTTAGAAAAAATCCATGAATATCTAATGTTCATGGATTTTTCTAACCATAGAAATCAGAAAAGGGACCCATATGAGACAAGGCACACTAGTTAATGCTTAGTGTGTTGTTTAAGCCCAACCATAAATCAATGTTTAGTGTCTTGCTTAAACACAGCCACAAATCAATACTTAATGTGTAGTGTTTAAGCCAAACCACATTACAGGAAAAATGTGTTCACAAATGGAGCTGCTTCTTCACTAATTTGTTTCTCTCTAGTTTAAATCGGTCTTTGAGAGAGGGTGCAACGAAGTAAAGTTTTATCTGTGTAGACGTTAGCAAAGCAAAGAATGGCGATCGATCTACATTTTGTACTTGGCATTTTCGGTTGTGGACTGCCCTTTTTTTTCTTTGAAATGAAATAACAAATTAATGAAGTCTTCTAATCATGTACATGTTCTCTGTATTGTTATTTCAGGAAATATTTTTGGAATCGCGCTATTTGTAGTCCCTTCGTAAGCCTCTTTCTTATATGATTTATTGGCAATGGTTATCTGGATCTTTCCTTGGAGATGTTTTTAAGTTGGTATTTTCTGGGCTCTAGGAAAATTTACCATGGGAAGATTCATGGGAAAGTACATCAACATGACAAATTTATTGTGGGAAAGTCAATGGCATTAACATTTTTTAATATATATTTCTAAAATTTTGAATTTTTTTTGCAAGAGAATAATTTGTTTTATGATAATATATATTAAAAAATGTTAATACTGACATGAATTGCCGGTGGTGAATTTTCCATGAAATGAATTTATCATGATGGTGAATTTTCCTGCAGTGAATTTTCTGAAGTGAATTGCTGCACTGAATTTACCTAATACCATTTTCTGGATCATTTAAATGGCGTGTTATTGAGATGAAGAGGTAATCTGTGCAGGATTACATTCATCTCTGTGGTGAAGAGGGAATCAACAGAGGAATACTCGGGCATTCCATACGTGACTGCTCTGTTCAATTGTCTTGTTTATACATGGTATGGCCTTCCATTGGTCACCTCTGATAACCTTCTGGTCTCCTCTGTTAATGGATGTGGCGTTGTTCTTGAGATTCTTTATGTCTGTCTGTATTTGGTCTATGCCCCTTCAAAGAATCGGGTAAGATGAATCATCTAAACAAGTCAAAATTTAGAATATACTGTTTAAATCAAAATGCTTTTGTATAAAAAAGAAATGAGTAAAATGATAGAAATTGTTTGTGTTTTGTTTGGATATGGCAGATGAAAATTTTGAGACTGTTCATTGGAGTTCTGGCTTTATTTGCTGCAATTGTTGCAGTTTCTGTTTTGCTTTTACATGACACAGGACGGGAATTGTTTGTTGGAATCATCGGGGTGGCTGTTTCGGTGGCTATGTTCGCTGCTCCCTTGTCTATAATGGTGAGTAATAGAAATGATTTTATTTTAATAAGCCCGATTCAATAGGATAATGGTATATAATTCAAATAAAATGTTGTAGTAAAGAGGGTACATTCAAGCTAGATAAAGTTTAAAACAAAGATCAGAAAGAAAAGGGTCAAATCCATACAAGCTAAGCAATTAAAGCAGTCTCAGTAAAGGGGGATCTTGATCATCAAGCTTATAATTTGAGGAACAGCATCATCAATAGAATCCCAATCAGTGAAAGAGTCTTCCTCTTCAAAAAGATCTTCTGACTCAGATCAAATTGAAGATATGACTAGCACCAGAAAAAGAATCTACCAGAGCCAAGCTACTGTATATCCCACCCGATACGGAAAATTCACCGCCAGCAATTCACCCATGGAAAATTTACGCCAGCAATTCATCGTGGTGGAAAATTCACCACCAGCAATTCACATTTTTCATGCAATGAATTGCTGGCCTGAATTTTACTTGGCAATGAATTTTCCGCCAAGATGAATTGATGAATTTTCCCTCGTGAATTGCTGGCAATGAATTTTCCTAGAGGCCAAAAGAATACAGAGGGCTGTTGAGAGAACTGAGACCAACTTTCAACAAATTAATGAAAAAAATCTACACGTTTTTTTATTAAAAACACTTTCAAATTAATACTATGATAAGGTTCATATAAAAATTTCAGCCTCAAAATTAAAGTTCCCAAGTCATTCTTTGTGCTGCTTTGTTGGGCATTACTCTTGTTTTTAGAGTTTGGTCCAGGGCACAAGAGAAACCATCCTAAAGAGAAAATATCAGAAGAGCCTAATTTTGCACTAAAACCTGATATTTACACAACTGTCGGTGACCTTGTTGGCTTCCAAAAGGCGGTCAAGGGATCGAAACTGGACAGAGTCTTTTTGCTGAGGATTCGCCTGCCTACTGTGAAAGATATATAATAAATTAGCTATAATAGCACTCGAAGTTATGTTCCTCACTTTACTGATGGATCACGTTTTTCATTTTAATATTGCATAATGCCATGAAAGCCAAGGGCATCATTCAAATTAAATAGAATTAGCTAATACAAAAATGATTAGAGTCTGAGAATGGAATATTTATCAGTAATACTTGCAAACCTATAAATTTATTCAATAAACCCCACAAAACATATCCATAATGCTCTGTAATAAACCCTACAAATCTCTGACATGCAACAAAATAGTCCTAAACTTTGAACTGTTAATGTTTCTTTTTTCAAAGATCTTTTATGATATTCAACAAGATCTTTCTGTGATTTAACTGTTTATGTTTTTATTTTCATATCATAATGATGTCCAGCAAAATCTTCCCTAACATTTAGATTGTCTATGCGCGCCTTTTTATATCATAGAACTTGGTAGTCCAGACAAGAAGTGTGGAGTTTATGCCCTTCTTCCTTTCACTCAGTGTATTTCTATGTGGTTTCAGCTGGTTTATCTATGGCATTTTGGGCACAGATATATTTGTGGCGGTAAATTTCTTTAATACTTGAAAAGATATTAAATTTTTGCAGTCCAGAATATCGAATTCTTTGAAAGTTTTGAATTTTGACTGTATAAATATTTTTTCCATCAATATTTAGAATCAGATTCTATGATCTATTATCAGAATATAATGAACCAGATAATAGAAATGAATCAGAAAAAAATCAGATCCATTATCGAAATGTAATGAACCAGATAACAGAAATGAATCAGAAAAAAAATCAGATTGATGAAAAAATATTTATACAATCAAATATAAAAACTTTAAAAAAATTCCTCCACCTTATTCTTGATCTTTCACAATTATTTGAAAGACAAATTTACTGGAATTTGATAGGGCTGTTTGATGCCCTTGCTTTGCATTTCTTCTTGATTGAATAAATTTTAACCCCTCCTTTATTTTCAGCTTCCAAACGGATTGGGGGCATTGTTTGGTGCAGCGCAAATTATACTTTACTTTGTGTACAGAAACTCCAGCCGCGATCATCAAGATTACGAAAGAGCTCCGATTCAATGAAATGATTGAATGATCATTGGTTTGATTTTAAGGTGCTTAGACATTTGAAATTTAAAATTGTAATGGTAAAATCTGAATATTAATGTTTTTTAATTTAGTTTTACGTTTATTTTGAGAAAATGTTTTGATATATGTATATATTGATGAATGACATAATCTTATGTAAAGTTGATTTCATTATGATGTTTTTATCTCTTCATATCTAGAGATATCCTTATGTCTTTTAGACCTTACTTTACCCTCGTATGCATGTGCTTTTATGCATCTATCTTATCTTGACATTTATCACATTCACTTATACCTACCTTCATATATTGGTTAGTCACATGGATTTGATCGTTTATCCAATGAGGGTCATTTTTTTGTTCACAAACAACCCTTTGTTTCTAAAATTCAAATACAATCTTTGGCTGATTGACACCCTTCATTTTCTCACAATGACCCAACTAAGTTCACATTTTGCAATATATATATATATATATATATATATGAATGATCTAATCTTATGTAATGCTAGGTCCATTCTCATAGACTTTATTCCTTCATATAAACTTTTTTGTCCTCATATGCACATACTATGCATTTGTCTTATCTTCACATTTATCACATTTACCTATACTTATCTCCATACTTATGTTAGTCATGTCCAAATTTGATTGTTTATCCAACTAGAGTTGTTTATGTGGTCGCAAACTTGACCCTTTCGTTTCTAAAATTCTAGTTCCAATTTTGCTTAATTGGCACCCTTCATTTTCCCTCCATGAGCCAACTAAGTTCACATTTTACAAAATTTAATGTTATGTGCTAGTTTTTAAAGATATTTAATCACCTAAATATTTTGCATCATCACACATTCAAGCATCTTCTCTCATTCTAGAGCATTAAAAAGGAAATCAGTAGTGAAACACTTGGATTTGATGCACTCAAAGGGGTAATGAATCTACATGTACATCATCTTGGGAATCTTGCTTAATGTTTTCCAACTTTGTAAAAAAAAAATTCTAAAGGTCAACCTTAGAGAACTTATCTCTTCACATGATGAAATGATCTCTCCCAAGGCATAAATATCATTAGTCTTCAAGTAAGAAAAAATCACAAAGCAGATAGACTAATTAGGTGAGCAATGTTAGAATCACTCAAGGACTCAAGTCTCTAGGATCACCTGCCAAAACCAAAAATAACCTTCTACAAGAGGGAAAAGCAAGAACATAAAACTGCAACAATGGATGCAAGATATGGCCAATATGCAATACTCAAGATTGTAGGGATATATTTGACTAACTCAACTGAACTAAAGTATCTAGGATGTACAAATGATGTATTTCTTATAAAGGAAAAATGTGGGATAGGATTAGACAAGATCTTGACATGTGTCTTAATCTTGTATAATGAGATAACTACCCCCAACAAATATTAAATGACTTAAGGCACAAGCATTCAATGTCAAAAGATAAGTGACAACTAATGCTTAACTAGAAAGATTCCCTCCTAGGACCTAAGTGGACTTAACATGTAAATAGGACTTAGATAGGTAAAATACCTATTTACACCAATAAGCAATAGAGAATAACTATGCATTTTGTAAGGTCAAGTTTGAACCTAGTGGACAAAACCATGATCACAAGAATAACCTAGACCTCCAAACTTGACCCCTAATAAAGCAAAGATCTAGCACAAAAGTCCAAGTAATTAACTAATAGAGAGGATCTACTTTGATTTTTGTGATAATTGTAAAATACACAAAGGATGTTACAATTATCAATCTAAGATACATGCTAGTGTTATTAAAATGCACAAAGGGTGTTGCAATTATTGATCTAAGACCCAAACTAGTGTTGTTAAAATGTACAAAGCTCCATACTAGTGTTGTTACAAAGCAATTTGAATTTGCATGCATGGTTTTGTAGGTGATAATTGCTTTTGTAAGAGATAATTTGAAAATCCACAAAGGGTATTGTAATTTGTATGCTAGGGGTAAACTAACCATGAGTTTGAGTGTTGGGGTATAGTGCCTATAAAACCCTACATCTAAATAGTGTCAAAGAGCTCTTCTCTTGATACTAAGTAATTTTCTTAGCCTTAATTGAATTGAAATGGACTACAATCAAAATTAATGAGAATCCATTTTTTTATAACTAAAAGTGTATATATATTTATGAATACTTTATTGTAATTTTGCATAAGTACTTATTTTCTTTAGTTGGGTCAATGCAGGATCATGGGGGTCCAAACTAGGCCCCTAAGTGGCAATGAAAATTCAGAAAAATAGAGTTAGGCAACTTGGGGTAAAAACTATGAATAGGTTATTAACATAATTTGAAAAATATGTAAAAACAAAACTTGTAGCAAATTGAATGCAATTTCTAGGCTACTAGTCCTTTTTTGAAAAAAAGAATCTATTTTGCGAAAATTTGAAATTTCAATGCAGTGGTACTAAATTTTTAGGAAAAAGATAAAAAGTAGGTGTATGTTTGACCACCCTCAGTACAAGAAAAAAAAAATCTAAAATTTTCAATACATGTAGAGGACACACGCTCGGATGTGCTGGATTTTTTTTTGTAATTTTTTTGCATGTAAATAATAAGTTATGATTTTTTTATTATAACATTTCAAAATTATTAAAACGTGTTTGTCTCACCACCATAACTTGGTCAAAAAATTATGAAATTCAATTTTTTTTATCCTATAGTATGCGAAGCATAGAATGTGATGCATATTTTAGATTCGAAAAATGTGAAATAGTTTGAAAGTTATAGAAGTTTTTCAATCAGCCTGTCAATAGGACTTTAGTCGTAATGCATGTAGAAAATCAATAATAATAATTTATTAAATTCAAAATAAGGCATATATTATATTGGTGGAAAGCTAACAATTTTTTCTATAAACCCTTTTCATTTCATGGAATTCGGATTTAAAAAAAATCGTCAGCCACAAGGGCGAACTTCGAAAAACTAAGAAAATTTTGTAAACACGTTTTTTGGGTTGACTTTCTAGGTTTGGAAATCTTGAACCAAATCCCGAGCCAAATCCCAAGCCTACTAGTTTTGTCAAAAAAAATAGATATATCCGTTCATAAACGGATAAACGTTACCTGTATTATGTATAATACATAATATTTAATATTTTAATATATACTAATAAACTAATATATTATATATATTATATATTATATATTATGTATTATATATTATGTTTTATATTATATATTATATTAAATACATTATTATATTATATATTATTATATTATATATTATGTATTATATATTATATATTATTATATTACATATTATTATATTATATATTAAATTATATTATATACTATATACTACATATATTTTATATAGTATATATAGTATATATTAAATAATATATTATATTAATATTATGTAATATATATTATATAATATATTTAACACATTATATATTATATATTTATTGATGTGCACCAATTCACAAGAGAGAGCGGGGGGGAGAGAGGGAGAGACCTAAGAGAGAAAGATAGAGGGAGGGAGAGACCTGTGAGAGAGAGAGGGGGGAGTGGGAGGGACTTGAGAGAGAGGAGAGAGAGAGAAAGGGAGAAAGACCTGAGAGGGGGAGAGATACCTAAAAGGGAGGGAGAGGAAGAGACTTGAGAGGGGGAGAGAGAGAGGGAGAGAGAGGGAGAGAGAGAGAGATATAGAGAGAGAGACCTGAGAGGGAGGGGAGAGAGACTTGAGAGGGAGACAAAGAGTGAGACCAGAGAGAGAGAGAGACTTGAGATGGAGAGAGAGAGAGAGAGAGAGAGAGGCAGAGAGTGAGACATGAGAGGGAGAGAGAGAGAGAGAGACCTAAGAGGGAGAGGAGAGGGATAGAGAGGGATAGAGAGAGAGACTTGAGAGGGAGAGAGACCTTAGGAGGAGAGAGTGGGGGAGAGACCCGAGAGAGGGAGAGTGGAGGGACCCAAGAGAGAGAGGGAGAGAGAGAGAGACTTGAGAGGGAGGGAGAGAGAGAGAGAGGAGTGGGAGGGACCCCGAGAGGAGAGGGGAGAGGGAAAGAGAGAAATACCCCGAGAGGAGAGAGAGAGAGAGGAGAGATAGGACTTGAGAGGGAGAGAGGGAGGGAGGGAGAGAGAGGGGAGAGGGAGGGAGAGGAGAGAGAGAGAGAGATACCTAAGAGGGAGAGAGTGGGAGGGAGAGATGAGAGAGAGAGAGAGAGCTGATAGAGAAAGATAAAGGGAGGGAGAGAACTGAGACAGAGAGATAGAGAGGGAGGGAGTGGGAGGGACCAGAGAGAGAGAGAGAGAGAGAGACCTAGGAGAGAGAGGGGGGAGAGAAAGAGAGAGATACTTGAGAGGAGAGAGGGGGGAGTGGGAGGGACGAGAGAGAGAGAGAGAGAGAGAGAGAGAGAGAGTTCAGAGGGAGAGGAGGGAGGGGAGAGAGAGAGGAGAGAGGAGAGAATTTGAGAGGGAGAGGGACCTGAGAGGAGAGGGAGAGGGAGAAAGAGAGAGTGGGAGAGACCCGAGAGAGAAAGATAGAGAGGAGGGAGAGACCGTGAGAGAGAGAGAGAGAGAGAGTGGGAGGGAGAGACCTCAGAGAGAGGGGGTGGGAGGGACCTCAAAGAGGGAGAGAGAGAAAGAGAGAGACTTGAGAGAGAGAGAGGGGGGACCTCAAAGAGGGACGGACGAACGGACCTCAGAGAGAGAGGGATAGAGAGACCTAAGAGGGAGGGAGAGATAGAGAGAGACTTGAGAGGGAGAGAGGGAGGGAGAGAGAGAGAGAGAGAGTTGAGAGAGAGAGAGAGAGCGAGGGACTTGAGAGTGAGAGGGATAGAGAGAAAGAGAGAAATACTTGAGAAGGGGGAGGGAGATACTTGAGAGAGATAGAGAGATACTTGAGAGAGAGAGGGAGTGGGAGGGACTTGAGAGAGAGAGGGAGAGGGAGTGGGAGGGACCTGAGAGAGAGAGTGAGGGAGTGGGAGGGACGTGAAAGAGAGAGATGGAGAGAGACCTGAGAGGGAGGGAGAGAGAGAGACCCAAGAGAGAGACGATGGGAGGGAGTGAGAGAGGGAGAGAGGGGGAGAGAGAGTTATCTAGTTAGGTTGGGAGGGAGATACCTAAGAGAGAGAGACAGGGAGTGGGAGAGACCTGAGAGAGAGGGAGTGGGAGGGACCTAAGAGAGTTATTTGTGCCTAAAGAGATCTCATCCATGTTGCGTATTTTAATGTGAGGCAAAGAATGTGGTTATTACTGTGATTGCTTATTTTAATGATGCGTAGAAGAGGGCCACAAAGGATGTTGGTAAGATTGTAGTCCTCAATGTCATGCAAACAATTATCGATCCAATGGTCACAGCTATAACTCATGGCTTCCATGATGTATTCACTGGAGAAAGAAGCATTCTTGTCTTTGATTTGGGTGGAGATACATTCGATGTGTCGGTTCTTTCTATTCGAAAGGGTAATATTGCCATCAAGGCCATTAGAGGGGATATGCATTTGGGAGGTCAGGATTTTGATAACAGAATGCTTAATTACTATGTTCAAAAGTTCAATACAAAATACAAGTATGATATCAGTAGTAGTGCCAAAGCTAGAGAGGGAGACAGTATAAGATATATAATATATAGTATATATTATATAATATATTATATATAGTATATTTAATATATATACTATATATAATTATATAATATATAATATATAGTTGTAATATCGTAGAATTGCACCTAGGGGAAAATTCCATATTTTGACATTTATGCCTAGAATTTATGACATCTTGAGATATTAATGACAAAATCCCATGGGTCAAAATTTGACGACTCTGACTCCATGTGGACAAATGGCTGATCAACAGAAGCCTAGAAACACGTTTTCTAAGAATACAGGCTTTGGACATATGCGGGGCGCGTAGACGTCTACGCGGCACGTTAACATCTTGTTTGTTTCCTGAGTTAAAAACATGGAATCTAGAAGGTTAACCCTTGAGACACATGTCCTGGCAGTTACACTCTGAAAGTAATGGCTCTTTGCTGCCCTTGCAAGCATTAAAGCCTCTTTTTTCCCCTCATTTGAGGGTTGGAAGACATCACACTAGCTCTATCCACTTGCTCCAACTTTGAGATCTCCTCATCTTTGATAGCAGTGCACTCACAGGCGAAACCATTATGGACTGAGGTCCTCCCAGCAGCAGCAACAACTCTCAAGCAAGCACTCAATGATGCATCTTTGTGCTCCAGAGAGGGCCTTGGCCCATGGGTAATGCTCTCTCTCCCTCTCACTTTCCTTCCATAATCATTTGTTTACTATTTTGTGGTGCGGGTTCTACTCTTGAGCGGGTATTTCTTTCACCACATGCTTATCATGGTGTGGGTTCTACTCCTGAGTGGGTATTTCTTTCACCACATGCTTATCGTGGTGTAGGTTCTACTCTTGAGCGGGTATTTCTTTCACCACACCCTTTGTTTACTTCTTTAGCATTCCTTTCCAACTTGGTTGTCTGTGGAGGTGGGAACACCAAAGCGAGGTCTAACTAAGGCAAGCCCCTACACATGTTCCACCCAAAAACTTTCTCCTTGGTCTTTTGTGTGTAGGTCATGAAAAGGAACTTGGATTGAAGATTTGATCGTCCAGAGAAAGGTAAGTTTTCCCCAAGCATCCTTGTGTTCATTTCAGTTTTCAGTTTCTTGATTAGTTAGATAGTCTCGTATGGACTAGTCCTGAGTTTGGAAGTAGGATTTGCTTCTGTCCATTGAGTTCCTGAGTTCTCTGTTGCTCAGGAATCCAACACGTCTTTCAAATGACAGTGTGCCACGCTGGCATCCTAGAACTGCGTTGACATCTCCTAGCCGATAGCTCCCTCTTCTGAGACAAGAATCCTTTGATCTTGCTCCCTCAGGATCTTTGATAGTTTTTTCTCGAAGCATAACTGAGTCTCAGTTCTCTATCATTTTGATAATTTATTATTTTGAGGTGTATAAGGGAATTTTGTTCCCTGGTGATCTCTCGAGAAAGGAGAGACCCATGTGCAGCAAATCCCTCTTATATCACATTTTGGTGAACCTGACACGAACGTCAAAAATTTCTTCACGATGTTGCACATTCATGATAATGGCTTTCTGAGGAATATTTTGATATGTTGGAGGATCCTCTAGATGACTTCTTAGAAGCACCTTCCCCTATCTACAATCTCCCAAACAAGTCTCCTCTCGACAGGCTGAGGGATCAGCAAATGTGGTGGTGGTCTTGGTGGCTCCTCTAAACCCTAAGAAACCCATCATCTACGTGACCCCGGCTGACTCTTCCATCTATAGAATTTCATGTTGTAGTGATTCACAGGACTTATACTCGAGGTTTGTGAAAGCTATAGACTCTACATCTTATAATGTCGTCGGACACACATATCCTACAAGGAGTAATAAACAAAATATGAATCAACAACCTTATATTCCTATTTCACAGCCATGTGTCCCTACTTCTTTACCACCTTCTCAACCAAGCCTTCCTTCAACACCTAAACCCACAATCAAAGCATTAGGTGATTATGATCTCATCAAGCAGCTTAATGTTACTCCAGCTAAGATCTCGCCTTGGGACTTGCTTCAAACTGCTCTGGTTTATCAAGAGATACTTCATGAAGCTTTACAAAAGATTCTCTTGCCTGCCTTTGCTAGGCTCACAGATGTTAATGTGCTTTTGGCTCATATTTGTGTGGATTCACTGAATATCACATTCCACCTGCAAGAAATCTTGGCTCTGGATGTGCAGAAGCAAGGAGAGCCTTTGATGATTATAGTCAATGTTAACAACATCAGTATTAGGCGCACCCTCGTTGACACCGGTTCGGCTCTCAACATTTGCAGTATAGACCTACTACCTAAAATTAAAATTGACTCATCTTATTTAGCAGCTTCCTCCTTGTACATTCATAGATTCGATAATGTTGGCCACCAAGCTCTAAGTACAATAATACTACCTCTGTAGCTAGGCCTCGTTACCTTACCCATGGTCTATGTGATTCCTGGCCCCTTACCATATAACCTCCTCTTAGGGAGACCTTGGATCCATGATATGGGTGTAGTAACTTCTACTTTACATCGTTCCTTGAAATTCGTCACAAATAATCAAGTGGTTATAGTTAAAGTGGATCTAGAAGGAATTCACCTCTGTGAATTGGCCGTCGTCGGTCATGCTTCGACCATATCTATTCTCAAGAATTGTATTCCATCTTTGACTGTCGATGCTATGGCATGTTCTTCATTGATACCCTCTATGGAAGTGGTCCCCAGGGTGAGTGTTAGAAATGAAGAACCACCTAAAGCAGAGGGCCCTAAGTCTCCCTCATCGACTTCTCAAACAAATGCTTTCCTTGGAGATGATTGGGGTTCCTTGAATTTTTCTGAGTTCTTTGTTGCGGAATATAAGGTGAACCCCTCTTGCATAGACCTTCAAGGCGCCCTTAACACAAAGACGGATGATACTCCCGTGAAGGAGGAGAAGTGTGCCCCTGTTCAAGAGACCACTCCTTCATGTGTTGAGGAGGACAATCCCCCTCTTATAAAAGAGATTAACGTTTGCGAGCCTGGCAAGGAAGGAAGAAGTACCCTCATAGAAACGTTTGACATCCATTGGTGGAATGAAATGCTCTATTTGGAGCCACTGCCTCCTGAGGTTTTACAAACTCGTTATGGGCTTGGATATGAGCTCACTTCTCGGTATGGATACGGGAAGAAAGGCCTAGGGTGTATCTAGCAAGGGATCCAAGTCCCCATCCAGTTCAAGCCACGACAATGCTATCTAGGTCTAGGATGTTCTGTTGAACAGTCTAAGCAAAATCCTTGGTGGAGTGTTAATATAATCTCAGTCGAGCCATTGAACCTTGTTCACCCTAAGTTAATAGAGGAAAGGGAGAAAGCCAAGAAAATCCCTGTCGATGTCTTCTCTTCGGATGAAGCACTAGAGGAATTTCTAGGTGCTTATTCCTCGTTGCCTCCATACCATCACAAGAAATGATTCCTATATCGTTTGCATAGCCAAGCGTACTTTGGAGAGTTTGTCTTGAGTATTGACGAGGAAGACCCTCTATCTAACACTAGTGAAAAAGTTGCGATACCACATCATGAGGACCATAACTCTCTCCTTAAGGGGGACACTATTGAAATCTCTATAGATCCTACATCCTCTGAAAAAGTGATCAAAATCAGGAAGTGTCTCTCTTCGAAAGAAGCAGACGAACACTCTGATATCTTGCGTTCTCATCCTGAAATTTTCACTTGGACATACGAGGATATGCCCTGTATTAATGAATCTATAGTGGTTCACAATATCGTCCTATGTCCTAATGCTAAGCCGGTTAAGCAAAAAATCCAAAAGATCAATCCCAGGGTGGCATTGATGGTCAAGACTGAGATAGAGAAAATGTTGAAAGCAAGCTTTATCCATCCTATTGACTATTCCCCTTGGATTTTGAATATAGTTGTCGTTAGTAAACCTAATGGTCATATTCACATATGTATTGACTTTCGAGACTTTAACAAGGCTTCTCTTACTAAGGATGATTTTCTGCTACCTTATATATATATGATTGTCGACTCGACTATAGGCCATCCATTACTTTCTTTCATGGATGGCTTCTCATGTTACAATCAGATTTTTATTAACCCGGATGATCAATACAAGACATCCTTCACTACCCCATGGGGTACTTTCTATTATGTGGTCATGCCCTTTGGGTTCAAAAATGCAGGAGCTACTTACCAACGAGCGATGACCCTAATATTTCACGATTTTATCCACAATATTTTAGAAGATTACGTTAATGACATATTGGCAAAATCAATAACCCATCAAGATCATCCCAAGAACCTTTGTCTTATTTTTGAGAGACTTTGGCTCTACAAAATGAAACTAAATCCCCTTAAGTGCGTCTTCAGCATTGACGTTGGCAAGGTTCTAGGGTTTATAGTCTCTCACCATGGGATTGAAGTTGACACTAATAAGATTGATGCCATCGTTAACATGCCTCCACCCAGGAATTTCACTGAGTTGCAAAGTTTACAAGGGAAGATTCAGGTGATTCACAGATTTATATCTCAGTTGGTTGATCATACCCTTCCTTTCAATCGCTTATTGAAAAAAGATGTTCGCTTCATATGGGATGAAGAATGTCAAAAATCCTTTGAGGCAATCAAAGCCTATTTGGCCAATCCCCCCATATTGATGCCAACTATGCAAGATAGGCCCTTTTTTCTTTACCTTTTGTCACCATATGCTTTGGCAGCTCTTTTAGCTCAATATGACGACACTGGGAAAGAAAGAGAGGTCTACTATATTAGCCACGTCCTGGTTGAGTATGAAACTCATTATTCTTCCATAGAGAAACAGTGCCTTGCTCTCATCTTCGCTACACAGAAGTTGAGGAACTATCTCCTCCATGCTAAAACGCATGTCATAGTAAAAACTGATCTTTTAAGACATGTTTTCTAGCACCGACTTGGCAGGGAGGTTAACGAAGTGGGTTATGTTGCTTTCTAAGTTCGATATAAAGTCCGTTACTCAGAAATCAATATAGGGTCAAGCAGTTGTGGATCATCTAGCAGATGCTCCCTTATCTCACTCCTTTCCTGGGTTGGATTTTTTTCCTGATGAAAACATCTGTGTAGTCAATCATGACCTTGAATGGAAAATGTATTTCGACAGATTGAGGTGTCAAACTAGTTCTAGAGCGGTGTGGTTCTAACATCCCCCAAAGGTAAACCAGTTCCCCTATCCTTTCGACTAGATTTTCCTTGTACCAATAACATCGTTGAGTATGAAGCCCTTATTGTTGGCCTACGTGTTGCGATTGCACTGAAAACCAAACATCATTGTATCCTAGGCGACTCCGAACTTATAGTGAACCAAATAATGGGAACCTATCAAGCTAAGAAAAGTTGTCCCAATATTATGACCTTGGCTTGTCTTTGCTTAAACAATTCTCTTCTTTCACAATAGATAGTGTCCCTAGGAGAGAAAATAGACATGTTGATGTCATGGAAAGTGTGGCTTCCTTGGTACCCTCTGAAGAAGATACGAAAGAATACCACTTCGTTGTCCAAGTCTCGCGAACCCCTGCGGTTCCCAAAGAACCTGAAGCTAAGTCCCCTATGTGTTCCCATGTAGACTTTGGGGAATGGTTTTCTGATATCTATAACTATCTAAATACTAGAAACTTCCCCGATGATGCAACGAAGAACGACTACACTCATGTGAGGAAGCTTTAAGTTCGCTATGTTATCATGTCTGACGTCCTTTATAGAAAAGCTTCTAATGGCTTACTTCTCAGGTGTCTTACTAAAACAGAGATAACCCTGGCCCTTAAGGAATCCCATGCGGGCTCTGGGGTGGAAATTTTGGTGGTAAATCCTTGGCAAGAATACTAGTACACATGGGATACTATTGGAAAACAATGGAACAAGATTCCTTTAACTTTTTCAAAAAGGGTCCTCAATGTAAGCAACACAATCATCTCATTCATGCACCTTCCCAAGAGTTACAAAATCAAACTTCCCCTTGGTCATTCGCTAAATGGGGGTTGGATATTATTGGAAAGATATCACCTCCCTCTTCCAAGGGACATGCCTTTATCATTGTCGTTGCGGATTACTTCACAAAATGGGTCGAAGATATCCCACTCTGATCCACAAACGCTGAAGCTATCTGCAGTTTCCTCATGAATAACATCATTTCTCGATTCAGATTTCCTAGTACGCTTGTTTCTAGAAATGGTACACCATTTAAGAACAAGGAAGTGAAGCAGTTCCTCGAGAAATTCCATATTCAACATAGGTTTTCCACACCATATTATCCATAATCTAATGGTCAAGTAGAAGTGTCTAACAAAACTCTTGAGCTTATTCTCCATAAAAAAATTAACAAACATGGTAAAGATTGGCACATTCAACTGATGTATGCTTTATGGGCCTATTGCACGATTGTTCGTATGGCTAGGGGAACAACGCCCTAAAACCCCGTGTATGGTGCCAAAGCTATCATGCCTTTGGAGTTGGATATTTTGTCTCTACAGGTTTCCCTTAATGGGCTAATTGATAATGAGACCGACCCGCTCTAAGAGTGTGACCTCATCGTCTGATAGGCGGTCCCTCTACTCACGAACAAGTCAGAATGCTCCCCCTCCTGGATTCTCTCAAATCTCTTGGTACTCCTGCAAAAAAATAACAAAAATTTGAGTCAAAACATCAAAATTTTGCATCAAAACAAAGAAAAATAAGTAAGACTTATGTGCGACGCACAGATGTCTATGTGTCGCGCATACGTCTCCTAACCACCATGATCACCTTGAAGACGATAGTGTGTCTTCGAGATGATAGTGCGCCTATAAGACTGTAGCGCTCATCAAGGATGACAACGCAATTTTTAGATGAGGGCACGGAAAAAAGACGCCTGAGCACCTTGTCGATGGGAAAAATCTAAAAAATAACAAAAAATGAGAGTTTGCGACCTACCTCGTCCACCTTGTGACACTCGGCGATGTCCCAGCGTAGCTGCTCCAACCTCGGCTCCTCATACTCTCTCCTGCTCGGTGTTTTGCTAACTTTTGTCTCACAAAATTCAACAATTTGCTCTCAGTGAATAGTGAAAATGACCCTTCTAGTGGCCCACCTAGGTATATCTAGGCCCCCCAGGGCCCATTTCTCCTAGAGCTTGTGGATTCCCGGTTTCTCCTGAATTTTCCCCACCAAGCTGGGGGAAAACTCAGGAGGGAGCATAAGGTCGTCTCCTGATCATATTTTTTTTCTGAATCGATGACTTTTTCTTGATCATTCCTCTCTTTATGGTAGCTTTCTTTTGATTTTTTCAAGGCTGACCTAAAATTTGAGTTTTGTAGGTTAGAACCTTGGATAGTTTTTTGCGACTACTCTAATACTGTTTGTTGAGCTCGGATGTTGGGGGCACCTTCAGTTCTGGTTAGCTCGGTTGCAATAGCCACTATGGTCTCTCTTTGTTGGCATGCAAATCCATAAAATTTAAAACTTTGGATAAAAAAATTCTTTTTCAACTTTAGTGAGGCTGATTTTTTTTAAATTGAGCCCACTAAAGTGGGGCAAAATGTAATATCGCAGAATTGCACCTAGGGGCAATTCCATATTTTTACATTTATGCCTAGCATTTATGACACCTTGAGATATTAATGAAAAAATCTCATGGGTCAAAATTTCATGACTCTAACTCTATGTGGACAAATGGCTGAGCAACAGAAGCCTAACGACGCATTTTTTCAGAATACAGGCTTTGGATGAATACGTGACGCACAGACGTCTGTGCGGTGTGCTAACGTCCTGTCTATTTCCCAAGTTCAAAATGTGGAATCTAAAAGGTTAACCCTTGAGACACATGTCCTGGAAGTTACACTCTGAAAATAACGGCTCTTTGTCACCCTTGCAAGCATTAAAGCCTCTTTTTGCCCCTCATTTGAGGGTTGGAAGACATCACACTAGCTCTATCCACTTGCTCCAACTTTGAGATCTCCTCATCTTTGATAGCAGTGCACTCACAAGCAAAGCCATGTTGGACTGAGGTCCTCCTAGCACCAGCAACATCTCTCAAGCAAGCACTCAACGGTGCCTCTGTGTGCTTCGGGGAGGGCCTTGGCCTGTGGGTAATGCTCTCTCTCCCTCTCACTTTCCTTCCATAATCGTTTGTTTACTATTTCGTGGTGCGGGTTCTACTCCTGAGCAAGTATTGATTTCACCACACGCTTATCGCAGTGCAGGTTCTACTCTTGAGTGGGTATTGCTTTCACCACACGCTTATCATGGTGCGAGTTCTACTCCTGAGTAGGTATTGCTTTCACCACATGCTTTGTTTACTTCTTTAGCATTACTTTCCAACTTGGTTGTCTATTGAGGTGGGAACACCAAAACGGGGTCTAACTAAGGTAGGCCCCTACATAGCCACCCAAAAACTTTCTCCTTGGTCCTTTGTGTGTAGGTCACGAAAAGGAACTTGGAGTGAAGATTCGATCATCCAAAGAAAGGTAAGTTTTCCCCAAGCATCCTTGTGGTCATTTCAGTTTTTGGTTTCCTGATTAGTTAGATAGTCCTATACGAACTCGTCCTAAGTTTGAAAGTATGATTTTCTTATGTTCATTGAGTTCCTGAGTTCTTAGTTGCTCAAGACGCCCGTGCATCTTTCAGACGACAGCGTGCCACACTGGCGTCCTAAAACTGCGTTGAACATCTCTTGGCCGAGAGCTCCCTCTTCTAAGACAAGAATCCTTTGATCTTGCTCCCTCAGGATCTTTGATATTTTTTTCCCAAAGTATAACTAAGTCTTGGTTCTCTATCATTTTGTTAATCTATTATTTTGAGGTGTATAAGGGCAATTCGTTCCCTGGTGATCTCTCGAGAAAGGAGATACCCATGTGCAGCAAATCCCTCTTATATCACAATAGTATATATATTAATTATACTATATATAATATATTATATAATATATATCATTATATATATAATATGTAATAAATTATGATATATTAATAAATAATATATTTATTATATATATATATATATTAATATATAATACATTTATTATATATTAATAATACATAATATTGGTTTTATGTATTATTTGGTTTATAAAAATCGAATGTAATGAATATCCATTTGTAACGGATATATGTTATTTATTGTATAATATTTGAAGCTTCCCCTATGCATACATATTATTCAGTTGGTAAAAATCTAAAAATAATGGATATTCATCTGTAATAGATCCATTATTTATTGTATAAGATTTGAAGCTTCCCCTATGCATAAATATTAATATATAATTTAATTTATATACTCTATATTATATACCTTAATAATATTAATATATATAATAAATATATTATAGAGGCGTTTGAAAGGGATAGAGGGAGGGAGAGACCTAAGACAGAGAGGGGTTTGGGACTTGAGAGGGAGAGAGAGAGAATGAGAAATATCTGAGAGGGAGTGGAGAGTGAGAGCTCAACCAGAGAGAGAGAGGGAGTGGGAGGGACCTAATAGAGGGAGAGTGGGGGAGAGAGAGACCTAAGAGGGAGATGGAGAGTGAGAGAGAGAGGGAGGAGAGAGAAAGAATGAGAAATACCTGAGACGAAGATGGAGAGAGAGATACCAGAGAGAGAGGGAGTGGGAGGGATCGGAGAGAGAGTGGGAGAGAGAGAGACCTAAGAGGGATATGGAGAGTGTGTGTGAGAGAGAGAGAGAAGGAGAGAGAGAGAGAGGGGGGGAGTGGGAGGGACCTGAGAGAGGGAGAGTGGGGGAGAGAGAGAGGGGAGAGAGAGAGAATGAGAAATACCTGAGAGGGATATGGAGAGTGGGAGAGACCAAAGAGAGACAGAGAGAGTGTGGGAGGGACCTAAGAGAGGGAGAGTGGAGAGAGAGAGAGAGACCTGAGAGGGAAATGGAGAGTGAGAGAGAGAGGGAGAGAGAGAATGAGAAATACCTAAGAGGGAGATGGAGAGTGAGAGAGACCAAAGAGAGAGACTTGAGAGAGAGGAGAGTGGGAAAGAGAGAGACCTGAGAGGGAGAGAGAGGAGGGAGAGATGGATGGTGGTAGAGAGATGGGAGAGATGGGGAGAGAGAGAGACCTGAGAGAGAGAGAGAGAGAGGGAGGGAGGGGGAGGGAGGGAAGGAGCAAGGGAGGGAGAGAGAGAGAGAGAGGGAGACTAGAGAGAGAGACCTGAGAGGGAGAGAGGGAGTGGGGGAGAGAGAGAGAGAAAGGGAGTGAGGGAGAGAGAGATATCTATATATATTAATATATATATAATTTATTAATTTAATATATACCTTAATAATAATATTAATACATATTATAAATTATATATTATATAAATACATATAATATATTAATTTACTATATTAATATATTTAATAAATATATATATCATATATTTAATATAAAATATATCATAATATAATATATTAATAATATTATGCTAATAATAATTCTTAAAAATAAAGTAAACGGATATCTATTTGTAATGGATGTCTATTTTGTTTGTTATAGGTTAAAAAATAGACACGTGAGCAACATAAAACCACCAATCCAAACATGTTGGAACTGTCAGTTTGGTCGCAGGAGGAGCAGAACAAAAGTTACACCCTTTTGCAACTTTACACTGCATGCATCTGGCCCTTTTTCCATCAACTGAAAACTTGACACCACGGGAAAACGCCTTAGAGATATCAAAAATCGAGAGAGATTATTGTAGAGGGGCCCTACGTGATCTCGTAGCCTTAGAAAAATTATTTCTAGGTGACATAGTTTTTGAGTTTTAGCTTGTCAAAGATTGTTTCCTTTTAGCACTTTGGACTCTTAAGGGATATCATTGGTCCCATATCTGCTTGAACTGTTTCGGCATGTTTTGGTTTGAAACAAGACCATGTAGGTAGCCTAAACTTACCCATCCAGATGCATTGGAAATATTTTTAGAGAAAACTAACCTCCTTTTCATTGACGATAAAATCTTCTTCTTATCTTTTCATTCCTTTTCTAAGTGGTTAATTTTAGTCTTTAGTTGTTTTGCTTCAATTTCAACGCTTAGGACAACAACATCCCTTTGTTTGATAAAGTTTTCAACGCTTAGGACAACTTCATTTGTTCAAATCCACCTATAGCATCATCTCTCACTTTCTTTTCCTACACAAATTCTTACCAAATACAAAACCTCAATTGTGTTAGGTTGAATGGCATATATGACAAAAATTGTGATAGAGCAAGTTTGGTGTGGGTCAAGGTTGATTGACATAAATGACAATATCATATGAGTGTTATTGCTTTTGTGCAGTACTGTGCATCAAGCCCATATGGTATGCCTAGTTTGCTTATTCATGCATTATGGTTAGCAACATTCATTGTTGTGCATTACGATAATACAAATTGTATGTGGAAGGTCAAATAACATGCATGTCATGGAGTTGTATTTGGTTTGTTTAATGGTTGTATCACACTGATATGGTACATGCATATATAGTGTTTTTTCATGCATCATGGTTGAGTGATGTCTTAATTGTTGATCATGATTATTGTATATATTTCACATGAAAAATCTAATGAACATGTATCTTGTTCTATTGTAAGGAATTTGTTTGAAGGTTGCATCAAACCCCTATGGTGTACATAATGTTCTTATTTATGTATCATGGTTGAAAGATAGTGATTCTTATTCAAGATGACTTTATACCTTTTGCATGTTATTAAGCTTGAAGGTTTTAATGGAATGAATGTTGAATTGAGTTGTAATGGTTTTGTTTGATGGTTGCATCACTCATGTGGTTAGTATAGAGTGTTTAGCACCACTGGGTAACATTGATTTTTATCAATATGATTATATTACTTTTGAATGAACATTGTAATGACGTATATTTCATTAAGTTGTATGGGATTTGTTTGAATTTTTTAATCAATAAAAAGAATCAATTCCATAAGATTGTCATATGCTACTCTTTTCATCTTTTTTTCCTTGTCTATGAGACCACAATTGTTTGAGGCATATTTTCTAACAGTTCTTCTCAACAAATATTATATAGTGCTTCTCATAACATTTTTCATTAATTTTAACTTTTGAAAAATAAATCATTTGCACAAATTTCAAAAAAAAAAATACTGTCAAATGTAAATTCATTCAAGAGAGCTTAAAATCATGTGTATTCTCAAATTGAGTGTTTGATAAAAATGCTTTGGTAGACTTGTATGAAAAATATGGTACAATAGAAAAGGTAGTGAATTGTTTGAAAAAACTCCTCAAATAAATGTGGTCTCATGGAATGTAATGTATGTGAAACTTAATATGAATGAACTCTAACATAGATGGATTACCAATTACATAATTCATAAGTTCTATTAAAATGCAATTTTGTTAATCTATAATATGTTATTGATCATAACTTTAAACCATTCTAAAATAATTATACATTCCATTTTGAAGATTCAAAGTAGAAATATATGCACACAAGGAACAAATTAGATCAAATATCAACTCTTATATATCAAAATGTAGAATAATTGTGTTTGTGTATATACAAATTTGGCATATATGCCTACTCAAAACAAGTTTTACAACAACTTTTACAAATTTTGGCATATATGCCATCTCAAGATCTATCAAACCCTAAATACATATCAATCTATATCAAATCCTAATCCTATGTTGGACCATCAAAATTGAGCCTCCTCGAAGAATTTAGTGGCTCTAAAGTTTCATGTACAATAAAAATTAAAACCACAAATTAGATTAATTATGTGAATGGTTGACAAGATAGACTAGTAAATAGAAACTTATATACTATAACTTATAAATTATCAATTTAACATCAAAATCACTATATTAAACTATATTATATCAAAAATGCAATTCTTGTTTACCTCAATTCTTGCTCTCTTTTCTACAAGATTTTTTGCATATGATTGTCCCTTAGGATGATCAGGAGTTCTTGTATAACGAAATGGTCCCACACTCGTCACATTACTGAATCGGGCAGAGGACTATAGTAGGTAAAATAAAAATGATATGAATTAACATATAATTGTTGACAAATAATCATATTTACTAAACATATATCTACTCCTATCTAAATGTAAATATCTACAATATAAAATAAACACATACATGTTGTGATGCTTCTACACTAGACTGGCTCATGATGGATGAAGCAGCTAAGATGGTTTCCTATATAAAAAATGACAAGAATGTAACAAAATTTAAATACACATGCACATATAATCATAATTTCGAGAATATAAAAAAAACATATACCTGTTGTGTAGCTTCTTCCAATGGGTTGGGCTCAATCAACATGGTTGTAAAAGTACTAGGTTGCTACATAAAAAGACAAGATTACATTAGACTATCAATCTATGTGCATGTATTTAAACATAATAGATTTCAAAAATTAACATCTAAATAACAACTTAAGTCATATTGTATACTGAGTCCCTAAGCCAAATGAAATGGTTGATTGCATAGTCTCTTGTAACTGGAAAATTTGGTCCTCTATCAGCAATTGTTAAAGATTATGGCACATAAACATATATTAGTACAAATATCTCTTATAAAATATGAAATAATTTAGATAAAACACACTATGATTTATTGCTTTAAGTATTATTGGTGCTCCCACATTGTCTCTAGCACCCGATGTCTCTCCTGGAAATGGTCCACTTTGTGCTCTATCAACTACTACATCCGACATATCATGGACCTCATAATTGGATGTGTCTATAGAAGCCTTAATGGATTATCGAAGAGGACCCAAACATATATTGTGGCACGTGATGCAGTAATGGGGCACACAAATATGTGTCGAAGAGGAGGGTGTACCAGTTGAAACTGATGCAGCAGGTGCATCACCATCATGTTGGGATGTATCAAGTGCATCACCATGATGATGGGATGCACCATCATACAGTTCTGCAACATGATGGCTCTACATGATCAAATGATCACTCAATGCATGTATGGAAAAAATTCTTTGACTCCCTGCATCTAAAGCAATCTTGGGGTAAGGTACTAGAGCAAAGGCAGCAATAGGTGGAGTAGGAAGAACTAGAGTGACTCGGTGTGCTCTGGGTCTATCTTGTGGCATAACTTTACCCACACCCTAGAAATATTGCATGTCAAAGTAATTGACATGCCTCCCTAGGACAAACTCGACATATAATTTTCAGAGAAAATACTGAGGGATGTCAAGATTGTTGTTAGGTGGTTTATCAAAAACCATCCACCAACGTCTCCAGAAATTATCTAATATGCCTTTATGTGTGCACCATTTAATTGAAAATGTTGGCTTCGCACATTTACAGGTTGTAGTGTTTTGGGATTGATGAATAACTAGGCTAATTGGGCTTTGTCAATATGAAGTTCCCTCACTTCATCATATCATAACCCATTGGCATAAAATTTCCTTTGGGACTCTCGCCACTGTGCAAACCTATTGTGTTGGTTTTCCAAAGTTTCAACATTTGAAATGATTGTTTCTAAAGTGTTTTTCATATTTAATAGCTCAGGGAGTGCATCATAAATTCAACATGTGTTTCTCAATTGATCTAAATTTATATGAATAGATTCATGTATCTTGGGCATGTTTTAGTTTGGAAACATCAATGGCGGCGAAGGAGGATTTGTAGGGTTTTCATCTTGAGCGGGGTTAGGGTTTTCATTCCAAGTAGGGTTGGGATCAGCCATTCTTAAGCCTGTTTATTGATGAAAATTTTAAAAATTAACAATCATTTTAATGCAATAAAAACCTATTAAAAAACATATTATTGACTAAAATTTACAAAAAAATAAGTCAAAACTAATATAAAATTGAAGAAAAATATTAAAATTTATAAAACCTCTGAAATTTGATTGATTTGAGCAAAAAAACACTTCCAAATGGATATTCGAGTCGCTTAATAGAAAACCCACACACAAAAAGGAGATGTAGACTATAGAAATAAGCTCTCAGGTTTTTCTTTTTTGATTTTATGCAACAGGAAATGGATATTCATTTCCTTTATGTTGTTTTTTTAATAATTGGTCAGGTGCGGGACCTGACCACCATATGTTATGCATGAGCGTTGTTTGTATTATATAATATATAATTTATAAAATACATTATTGTAATACAATATATTATATAATAATAAATATATTGTATTACAATAATGTATTATATTATACATGTATTATCATCCTTAGCTAAGCAGGTTAATTTCTGAGGAGCAAGGGGGTTTTGTTGCTGGTAGGAAGATTATGGATGGTGTCATTATTGGAGCTAATACCATTCATTCTATGGCTCATTCTAATGAAAAGGCTATGTTTATTAAGTTGGGCATGGCTAAAGAATATGATTGTGTTAAATGGGCCTTCTTATTCAAGGTTTTGGGAGTGTTTGGTTTTGCTAGAGACTGGATTGAGTGGTTCAAGAGTTGTGTCACTTCTTCCTTTTTGGTGTTGATTAATGGAGAGCCTACGGAGTTGTTTGGTGCTTCTAGGGGACTCAAACAAGGGGATCCTCTATCTCCCTATTTGTTCATCTTACTTGTTGATGGCTTGGGAAGGTTTATTAGATCTCGTGTGGAGAGTGGCTTGATCCAAGGCTAGAGTTGGGGAAATAATATTCCCCCCAGTTCCATCTTCTGTTTGTTGATGATACTAATCTGATGGGTAAGGCCAGGGTTGAGGAGGTTGTCAGATGGCGTAGTGTTCCAGATAGTATTTTTGGGATTGATGCCTCAATCCAACAGGCTGAAACCTCTGAGAAAGCATGGTCACTGTGACATTCATGTTGTCTAGCTAATTTGCTAGTTGATCTTGACTGTCACTGTGACCTCCTAAATGTCTTGGCGATTGGCATCTGAAACCTTCGGCGTAACTTGGACTGTCGGAATGATGTCTCAGTGACGATAGGAAGTATCTGATATTGGCGTGACCTTTGGTCTATCTGGCTGATGTGATATTCAGTATGACTTGCTCCTATCGGCAGAAAGTCTTAGCAACTAGGAGATGTCTGGCTGACAGTTGGTGTCTATCGGATATCAGGAAGACTTGGCCGAAAGGGTTATGTTTCGGTATGAGGTCTTACCGATATGAATGTCTCACCGATAGTTATCTTCTAGAGTCATTAGAGAAACTCATGTGTTTTGGGATGACGTCTTGGTGACTTGGAAAGTCTCACTAACAATGTTGCTTTCGGGTCATCAGTGTGACAAAAGGGTTCGATGTGAAAGGTCTTGGTGAAGTTCAAAATTCTTGCCAACTCGGTAAGACTTGGTTGCTCGATGTGAGGTCTCGGCGAAAGACAAAAGTCTTGCCGACTCTGTAAGAGATGTTTGTTCGGAGTGAAGTCTTGGCGAAAGACGAATGTCTTGCCGACTGTCAGGTGCTTCGGTGAAACTTGAGGAGACTTGGCGAAACCTCTTGGCGAACAAAAAAGTCTTGCCAATGGCAAAGTTGAAATTGATGTGACTTGTGAGCATCGGTATGAGTCTTGCCAATGAGGAAACTCCCGTCGATGGTTGTCGGTATGACTCTTGGCGACTGTTCGGTACTCGGTATGACTTGACGATTTCAGAGTAACGTCTCTATGAAAGCATATGTCTTGTCGACTGTTGTTTGGAGTTTGGTATAACATGATGAGCTTATTATGAAGTCTTGGCGAAGAGCGATAGTCTTGCCGACTGATGAACTCTTCGGAATACCTTGTGATCTTCGGTGTGAGGTCTTGGCGACATGGCGAAGTCTCAGCAATAGCTTTCTGGACTCGGTAAAATGTCTTGCCGATAGTGAAGTCTCTTGGTGATAATGACAATATGGGCTCTATGGCATCGAGGAGACATAGTTAGTGTCTCACCGACATGTGACACAAGTTGAACGCCTTTGACCGAGTGAAAGGTTGTCCTACGTGGTGTGACCTGGACGTATTATCTTCCATGCAAGGAAGTGGAAACATCTACGATGCTGAGCTGGATGATTTGATCATTGTGATCTAACAGTTGGAATCAAACCGTTTCACAAAGGTTGTTGAGAACAAATGTATAAATGTATGCATTGGATGTTCTGTGCAGGGTGTGAGTGTGTTGAGAAGAGAGCCGAAGAGAAAAAGAGAGAGAGTCGAGTGGCTAACAGAAGGGCCGAGGCCATGAGGCCGAAGCAGAGGAAGAGAGTGGCAGAGTTTTGCTGCTAGAATCTCTCCTGACCATGAATGCCATGGTTGATCTCTCAGGGAGAGTTTGCTACCAGATTGATATCCAGAATGAAAAAGATGTAATCTCTGAAAAGGCTATGAGCCTAAAATTGTATTGTAACCATTTGTTACTGAATAATACAATGGCTCGATCTTTGGAGTGTGGGGTTTTTTACCCGAAAGGATTTTCCCCACGTAAATCTGTTTGTTCTGGTTTTTGTCTCATCTTTCATGTCTGTTGGTTCTTGTTGTAGAATCTGTTAATGCATGCTGTTGAATTTACATGTGCTTCTCTCAGAAGGATCAATGTGGGAAATAAACTATGTCTATTTCCGCTTTAGGAAATAGTTGTACGTGTCTTTGAGGCAACCTAATGGAAATAAAAGTTACCGAAGGCACTACTATTATGGAGGTTACTCTGAGATTCCCCCAGAACCCCCCTACATTTTTCCTTACAAGTGGTATCAGAGCCTTCTTTTGGTTGTTGATTCTGGGTATTTCTCCTGTGAAGATTTCTTAGTTTCTTTGGCTAGAGGAAATCTAGAGGAATCGTCTGTTTTATTGATCCTTTGATGAGTGGAATTCTTGTGATATTCAAAGATAGCACGCAGCTTGAAGGATGGTGGAGATGGAGAATGGAATTGATCATGTTGTTTTGTTGTGATTTGTATCTCCTGGATGGTAGCGGTATAACCTTGGTGTATGAGGTGGATTTCTTTTCTCCATGGTTGTGTAGCAGTAAAGCTTTCATATTGGGTGTTTGTCTAAGAGGATCCTTGATGACATGGAGAAGCCTGGGTTGTTTCTCAGACATGGAAGAGAGTGCTTATGCTAGGTGGTGTTCCCTAGTGTTGGAAGGCACGGTTTCCTGTTAACCTCGAATACATAAAGGCTATGGAGTTAATCATTAGATGATTTGCAAGCTTCTGAAATATCCTTTCTCTTTCTCGGATGCATGTACATGTTGGTGGTTTAGATTTGGCCTGAAAGGGGCCTGGATTTTTTGAACTGTTGTTTCCTTTTTTAAGGATGTTTTGTACTTGCATGGCTCTGTGGTTTTGCAAGTTTTACATAGTTAAGAAAAACTTGTGGTTATGTGGAGTTGTTGTTAAGCTATTGTCTAGACCCTGGCTTTCGGGGTGTTGTTGGATGAGATAGTTGCAGTTCTGCATGCATGCTTTGTGCATGGTTTGAAGAGGTGTGTTTTCTTCTCTGCATGGGAGTGTTGGTATGTGATTTTTCACTCAGCATTCTTGTGGTGGTGCTTGGGGGCTCCTTGATTATGGTGCTCGGTGTGGACATGATTGGAAAATCAGATCTGGTGTGATCTGGTGTTTGAGTCATGTTGTCTACATGATTATCCTCTTTGATATCTCAGTTTCCAATGTGATAACGGGTTTGCATGTTCGATGTTTTTGATCTACGAGTTATGCGGTTGGTGGATTAGCTACCCATTGGCTGAAATGAGATAACTTGGATGTGGACTGTCTTTATCCATGAGGTTGATTCATTGATGGTGCAGATTTACTAGCTGGCCTTGTCTGTGGTCACTTGTGCATTGGTGTGACTATTTTGAGATGAGAGGATGGATATTCTTGAGTGCCTGAATGGTCAGTTATGGGAACCTAAAGTAGGTGGTCATGATGCTTGGAGAGCTCGGGTGTCACGTATCAGTGGGAGCTCTAGCAGTGACTGTGGGTTCATCACATGGTGGTGAATGGTCTTCTTTAGTGTTGCAGATGTTTCAAGAGGGAGATTTTAGATCATGTTGCTGCAGAAGGGTTCTTTCGCATTTGCATGGACATTATTTGAAGATGTGAAACATCTTGGATCCATGGAGGACACTTGGAGTCTTTGGTTGAGGTGATGGTGGTGCTTGATAAGTGATGTTGGTTTTGAGTCTGTTTTCTTTATGTCATGTATACTCTTGTGCACTGGAGTTTTGGCATTGTGCATTGTACTTAAGACCATGGTGAAGTCACTTGAAGCATGGTATCTCCTAAGGGGATATGTAGATCATGGTGTCATGATAAGTTCCTGATTCAACTGATTGGAGCTTTGACAGTGGTCTGGTAATTCTTTGTGTATTGGGTGCTTTGATTATTTGCTTGATACTTCTTGATAGTACAGTAATGCAGTTGAAGTTTAGCATGAGATGATCAGTTGCTAGTACTCATGGATACATGAAGAATAAGGTAATGTTGTTTTTCTCTTATGAGAGAAGTGTTGTTGATTGGTATTCTTGACAGAGTTTTTAGCAGAAAGTCTGAGAAGCCTACACCTTGGTTGAACATGAGTTCAATAAGAGACCTATGAGGAGATTGCTCTTGGATTAGTCATGATGACTTGTATATCTTGAAGGAGTATTCTCGTTCACACTCTTGGTCAGCTCGGTGGTTTATCTAAAAGGATTTGGCCCATTATATTTTTCAAATGTGTTTTATGTTCACCTTCATGATATGGATCTTGAATTGTTGTTTAATGGTTCTGGAAGATTCATGGTGGAAGATGTACAGTTTGTTTTATCCCCTTGAGATTTTTTGTTATGTTATTTACTTATGAGAATTGGTAGGAGATAATGTATGGGCTAATTTCCTGAAATGGGGAATGAACTAGTTTGATCTTCTTTGAGATGCTTACATCCATGTTGTTTTTTAAATTGGTTTGATCTTGGTGATTGAACGAATGGATTTTGTTAAGGATTTTTATTTTTGGTCATGAAGAAGATCATTCTTGACACAGCTAGCTATTAGAAGTGTATGTAGGAGAATGTTCTACACGAATATGATGTGCAGAGTTTCTCTCTGTGGCTGTGAAGGTTTGTGGTGAGAGAAATGTTTCTTGTAGCAGTTTGTTGTAGGTTGTGCATATCATTGTGGATAATTCCTTGGTACTACATGGTTACATGTTATATGTGTTGTTATTGGTAGACTTGTGATGCCTTTTGATCTTTTAGATCTAGATTACTCAGGCAGTGGGAGTTCCTGTATGTGTCTTGTCTTCTTCGACTGGTTGACACTTGGAGCTTGTATTTGCTATTAATGAGTTGGTTTTAGTTTGGCATAATTTTACTAATGTTGATACCTGTTGAGGTATGTGTGATTGGATGGAATAGCATGAGCTGTGGGTGCTATTTTTCAGTCGCATGGGTTTATCAGTTGGATGGAAGCAGTCAGTCTGATTTTCATTCTAACTGGTGTTGTTTATCTTGTTTATGGATAATGACTTCACTATTGTGTTCTGTTTAAAGCTTTGAAGTTGATATTACTTTTTTATAGCTTTTGAGCATAGTGAAGTGGTAGCAGTATCTTGTTGTTGATATCACTAGGATCTTTTGCTTGTGTTCGTTGGAATGGTGCTTATTCACCTTGGCTTGTACCTTTCTTCCACATGTGCCATGTTAGAAGATGACAAGGATTGTTGCCTGAATGGTGGACATCTTAGATGTTGGAGTAGAATTATTGGAGCATGAGAGCATGTTTGAAGTCTATGAGGTTTCCTGGAAGGTTGTGATCGGTTGCATTTTGGTTGCTTTGTTAGACAGTGAGTTGTTGTTGGATGCATGTTCTTTGTTGCAGATTGTCCCTTGGACTGTTATCTGTGGAAGGTCTGAACTGGTGGAGATAGTGTGGTCTTAGTGTCTATTTGCTTTGAGAGGTTCCTGTGTGATCTTCGTCAAGTGGGAGATTGTTGGGATTGATGCCTCAATCTCACAGGCTGAAACCTCTGAGAAAGCATGGTTGTTGTGACATTCATGTTGTCTGGCCGATCTGCTAGTTGATCCTAACTGTCGTTGTGACCTCCTGAATGTCTTGGCAATTGGCATCTGAAACCTTCGGCATAACTTGGATTGTCGGAATGATGTCTCGGCGATGATAGGAAGTCTTGCCGATATCGGCGTGACCTTTGGTCTGTCTAGTCGATGTGATATTCAGTATGACTTGCTCCTATCAGCAGAAAGTCTTGGCGACTAGGAGATGTCTGGCCGACAGTTGGTGTCTATCAGATATCGGGGAGGCCGAAAGGATTATGTTTCGATATGAGGTCTTACCGATATGAATGTCTCGCCGATAGTTATCTTCTAGAGTCATCGAATAAACTCATGTGTTTCGGGATGAAGTCTTGGCGACTTGGAAAGTCTCACTGACAGTGTTGCTTTCAGGTCATCGGTGTGATAAAAGGGTTCAATGTGAAAGGTCTTGGCGAAGGTCAAAAGTCTTTCCGACTCAATAAGACATGGTTGCTCGATGTGAGGTCTCGGCGAAAGACAAAAGTCTTGCCGACTCGGTAAGAGATGTTTGCTTGAAGTGAAGTCTTAGCGAAAGACGAATGTCTTGCCGACTGTCAAGTGCTTCGGTGAAACTTGAGGAGACTCGGCGAAACCTCTTGGCAAACAGAAAATTCTTGCCGGTGGAAAAGTTGAAATCGATGTGACTTGTGAGCATCGGTATGAGTCTTTTCGATGAGGAAACTCTCACCGATGGTTGTCAGTATGACTTGAAGATTTCAGAGTAACGTCTCAACGAAAGCATATGTCTTGCCGACTATTGTTTGGAGTTTGGTATAACATGATGAGCTCGTTATGAAGTCTTGGCGAAGAGTGATAATCTTTCTGACTGATGAACTCTTCAGAATACCTTGTGATCTTCAATGTGAGGTCTTGGTGACATGGCGAAGTCTCAGCAATAGCTTTCTGGACTCGGTAAAATGTCTTGCCGATAGTGAAGTCTCTTGGCGATAATGACGATATGGGCTCTATGGCATCGAGGAGACACAGTTAGTGTCTCACCGACATGTGACACTGGTTGAACGCCTTTGACAGAGTGAAAGGTTGTCCTACGTGGTGTGACCTGGACGTATTATATTCCATGCAAGGAAGTGGAAACATCTACGATGCTGAGCTGGATGATTCGATCTTTGTGATCTGATAGTTGGAATCAAACCATTTCACAGAGGCTATTGAGAATGAATGTATAAATGTATGCATTGGACGTTTTGTGTAGGGTGTGAGTGTGTTGAGAAGAGAGCCGAAGAGAAAAAGAGAGAGAGTCGAGTGGCTGACAGAAGGGCCGAGGCCATGAGGCCGAAGCAGAGGAAGAGAGTGGTAGGGTTTTGCTATTGGAATCTCTCCTAACCATGAATGCCATTGTTGATCTCTCAGGGAGAGTTTGCTACCATATTGATATCCAAAATGAACAAGATGTAATCTCTAAAAAGGCTATGAGCCTAAAATTGTATTGTAACCATTTGTTGCTGAATAATACAATGCCTCAATCTTTGGAGTGTGGGGTTTTTTATCCGAAAGGATTTTCCCCACGTAAATTTGTTTGTTCTAGTTTTTGTCTCATCTTTCATGTCTGTTGGTTCTTGTTGTAGAATCTGTTAATGCATGTTGTTGAATTTACATGTGCTTCTCTTAGAAGGATCAATGTGGGAAATAAACTGTGTTTATTTCCGCTTTAGGACATAGTTATACGTGTCTTTGAGGCAACCTAATGGAAATCAAAGTTACTGAAGGCACTACTGTTATAGAGGTTACTCTGAGATTCCCCCAGAACCCCCCTACATTTTTCCTTACAAGTTATTTGGCTGCCTAAGGTCAAAGTATTAATGAGGGGAATTCTTTCATCTATTTCCTTAATACTCCTAGGATTATCCAAAGGAGAATTGTTGGCATTCTCCATTTCTAGATTGGTAATATCCCTTATGTTTATCTGGGCATTTCACTTTCTATTGGATCGCTTCCTAAAAAATTTTTGTAGGGAATTATTGATAAGTTATGCAATCTGGTTAGTCATTGGACTTGCAAGTGGCTTTCTTCTGTGAGCAGAGTGACTCTTTTAAAGTTTGTGGTGTAGGCTCTTCCATTGTACAGATGCTTCATTCTCTCTGCACCTTCCAGCTTTATTAAAGACTTTGAGAGTTCATCTTGGAAGTTCCTTTGGTCTAGAAATCTTCTTCATAGGAAGTGGAGCTTGGTTAAGTGGGATGCCTTATGTAGGTTGAAGCAGGAAAGTGGGCTTGGTTTACGTCAGACTGATTTTAATGGGTAGGCTCTTGCTACTAAATTGTATTGGCGGTGGTGGTTGCAACAACAACAATTGTGGGCTAAAATCCTTACTTCAAAATATCTTGGTGTGGTTGAGAGTGTTGATGTTGCCTAGTTTAGTTTGGAGGGGAAGGGTTCTTTGATTTGGAGTACCCTCAAAAGGGGTGCCAAGCTAGTCAAGAAGGGGTTGTTTTGGATTTGCAATAGTGGTCAGGATGCACTTTTCTGGCTTGATTCTTGGGATGGCCATCCTCCCATTTTTTCTACTCACCCTCATCTGTAGATTTTTTGTCGGCATTTTATGGAAGCTGGTTGGTGTTCTGTGGATGATTTCAAAACTCACTAGCCTCTGGGTCAATTTAGTGTGTCTAGGTGGAAGGATCCACAGGAGTGGACTCTTGGTGGTGTGATTGAGGATCATCAGGAGCTTGCTAAAATTCAGTCGGGTCGAGTTTGTAAATCACTTCCTAGGAGTGATGTGTTGGCTTGGGGTCTTGATCTAAAAGGTAAATTTTTTGTTTCCTTAGGTTATCAAATTCTTGATAAGTAGTTGTTTGGGAGTTCTGATGTCTCATGGTGGAAACAAGTTTGGAATAAGTTTGTCTAGCCTAAGTGTAATTTCTTCTCTTGGCTAGTGGTTCAAGGAAGGTGTGTTACCTGGTAGAATATTTGGAAGTGTGGGTTTCAGGGCCCTTCTATGTGTGTCATGTGTGTTGGGCATGAAGAGTGTATTCCTCACCTCTTTTTCTAGTTTTCTTTTGCAAAATTTATCTAGCACTTCTACTGGAATCTTTGGCACCTTCCATGTAGACATACTTCTTCTTTGGAGGAATTTTGGAGGAGCCAAGGGTCTCCTCATGTAAAGACTTCTTTTCTTCGCATATCTTGGATTATTGGCCCTAGCCTGATAATTTGGCATATTTGGTTGGAGGGCAACTATAGAATATTTTTGGATAAGAAGTTCATTGTTTGTCAGCTTTGGCTGAGAATTTTGGGGGCCCTACAGGAAACATTGAATGCTAAGTCTGATTTTTCTGTTCCTGTTGATCTTGGTGATCTTGGGGTGATTATTGCACTGAGCCTTCATATGGAGGGAAGGATAAATTTAAAAAAGGTTCCCCATGGACATGGGAGGGAGAGGGTTAGTCGTGTTGGTCACCGGTGTCCTCCAACTCTAGGGGAGTTGAAAATTAATACTAATGGGTCATCTAGAGGTAATCATGGGCATGTTGGAGTTGGTGGTGTTGGTAGAGATAGTTCGGGTGTGGTGGTTTTTTTCTTCTCTATGTATAGAGGTTAGCATACTAATAATCTCATTGAGGCTATTGCTATTCTTTTGGCGTTAGAACATGCTTGTGCCTTGGGTTGGAGGTGGATTGTTTGTGAATCTAATTCTCAGATTGTCATTGATATGCTAAATAAGAGACATTTTGAGGATGTGAATTAGCAGTTGGTGGTGGTGGTCAATAAAATTATTTCTTTGAGCATTGCTTTGGATTCTATTATATTTTGTCATGTTCCTTGGGAGTGGAATAAAGTGGTCAATGGTTTGGCTAGGTGGGCGTCGAAGTAGATGGGGACTTGGAATGTAGATGACTAGGGCAACCTTCCTAGATATTTGACCCTTGCTCTTGAAGAATGGGTTATGGAGGATATGAGGTGTTTCTTGGGTGTGACTTAGTTCTTGGTTTTTCTTGTGCCCTTGGTGGGTTTGTTTTATTTTACTTTGTAATGCTTTTTTTTATTCAATAAAAAATTTACCCCTTTTTATTATTATATATATTACCATATATTGTATTATATTAAAATATAATATATTATATTATATTATTATCTAATATTATATGTATTATATTATATTATATTATATTATATTATACCCCCATGATCTTGCATAGACCCAGTTAATAGTTTAATGCATGATTTTCTAATGAGGGTGTTGATCCCTTCGCATGCTTAAGGTGAAACATCTAATTGTAATCCAACATGTAAGGAAACTACAATGATGTTTTATTCATAGAGGTAGAAAAGCTAAGAATAGACCTAATGGTTAATAGGGGCAACATACTTTCCTTCTCTATTCTTTGCACTTTCATGTTACATCCTTAAATTTGAAGGGCTTTGGTTTCCTAAGATATCATAACCATATTATTATCACATATTCCTTATACACTAGGGGTACCATGCCTTATCCCTCGTTGTTCCTATCTACACCCACTAGGGACTTAATACCTTACCTACAACATTGTACACTCATACTCTTGGATGTCACATTGGAGGCATAAGGCACTCTAGTAGACTATGTACTTAAATAGGAATTTTCCTTCATTGAGGACCACATCACCATTTTATATTGCCCATGTTAGGGGAACATCATTACCTAAATTTGAACTAGTATATAGGCATATTGTGACACCAGTATTGGGATACACTTTGCAGTGGGCATATTTTATTGTAAGGAAGTATTAGATCATACATTCAATTATCAATTTAGCACCTCAAAGAAACCCCCACTTGGTATTATGGAGCTAGAAGTAAAGGTCTTACCCACCTTAACAATTGGTTTTAAGTTACCCAACTTGGGTGGGTGTAGAAAGATGGGGGCCAAAAAATGGCCAACCATCTTTGAAATTTTAAAAAAGGAATAACGTGAGCGCAATATGTTCTTTATAAATAAAAAAATTAACCTTCATTCATTCTTGTTGCATTTTCCTGTTAATCTACAGCCTGCAAACCCTCAAGAGCTCCCTCGCACTATAGGAGAGCTCATTCTTCACCATTTCTTTATCATTTCTTAATCAAATCTTCACTAGAATGTTGTCATGACATTGGGGATGTCAAAGGAGTAAGTTTTTGTTTTTATTTTTGTCTGAATTTGTAATTAAATAGGTAGATTTAATATGTTTTTTGATGTAAATTTATTTATTTTTTAGGAAATGATAATACACCTCCAAACCCTCCTAAAATTCTCTTCAAAATCTTGATTCTCAACCTGAAATCCCTGTCGAAGAACAATGCCAACAAACACCTCCAACAAATCCATAATATGCTCGAAGAACTCAAGAAAATTTAATGGGGAAAATTGAGGATATAATTAGAAGCTTGAAAGATCCTACAAGCTCAACCTCACATAGAGCTAGGATATGTGCAAGATCATCATGGAAAAAATAGGCCCTTAAGTGGCGAAAAATTCAAAAAAATCAGAGTTAGGCAACTTGACGTAAAAATTTGAATAAGTTATCTATATTATTTCAAAAATATGTAAGAATAGAATTTGTAGAATATTGAAAGTAGTTTCTAAAATACTAGGTTTTTTTTTTTAAAATCTATTTGGTGAAAATTTGAAATTTCAATGCAATAGTACTTAAATTTTAGAGAAAAAATAAGAAGTAGGTGTCTGTCTAACCACCCTAACCTCAATAAATTGATAATATTTTTTATAAGATTTTAGATATAAGTAGAGGACTCAGGTCCGGATGTGATGCATATTTTTTTGTAATTATTTCTAAGTAAATAATTAATTATGAAATTTTATTACAACTTTTAAAAATATATAAAAACTTGTATGTCCGACCACCTTAACTTGGTCAAAACTTGAAATTCAATTTTTTTATTCCTATAGTATGCAAAGCATAGAATGTGACACATGTTTTAGATTAAAAAATGTGATATTGTTTGAAAGCTATAGTTGTTTTTCAATCAACCTATCAATCAAGACTTTAGTCGTAATTCAAATAGAAAATGAATAATAATTATTTATTAAATTCAAGGTAAAGCATAATTTATATTGGTGGAAAGTTGAGAATCTCCTTTAAAAACCCTTTTCATTTCATCAATTTTGGGTAAAAAAAAGTCTCCAGCCACATACCCATCACATCACCACTTTTTGTCCCATCATGATCCTACACATACCCGCCACACTTGCTCAATCACTTGAATCAATGTCATCAAATGTAGATTCAATTAGCAAGCAAATAACTAGTTGGTCGGATAAGAAATGAGAGTATAGACAATTTTATGTAGATAAATGATCTTATAAACAAGTGAAAGATGAAAAAATTACAAAATTTAACGCGTGTTCCCTATTCACAAACCCTAGAATGAATCAACCTTTACACCCTTCAATAAAGAGGTTCCCTATCCATTGGTGCAACCACCAAGGGATAAAGAACCATCTTTGGCAGAGGTAGCACGGATGGTTTTTTACCATCCCCCATGCAACAACAATGAGGTGCCGTAATATTTTTTGAGGAAACTCTACTATGAGTTTTTCCTCAATAAGATCCCAAACTATTTTGATATGCGGTATATTGGTGTGTACACCCTATAGCTAGATATTGTTGTGTACTATCTTAGGAAACAAAAATATTTCATTATGCTAGCATGTATTCATGGGATTTGACGATCTTGTGGGCTATTATGACTGTCCTAACGTGACAATGGACTATTATGTGGATTATGATAGCCCTAAATTGATGAAAAATATCTTTTTTATGAAGTTTTCCATCATTACTAATAATTCATGTTATGATTGTAGGAGCTGAATTGTAATGTCCCCTTTCTAGTCACCACCAGGAGATGTTTATTTTGGCCTTTATTTATTCCTAGAGGATAAAATGGAAAAATAAGGGAATAAATTATTAGATTAATTATTTATAAAGTTATCTCAAAATTATAATATCATAAGATGACTTTATATTTAATTAATTTTTAATATTAAAGTGACTAAAAATAAATAATATAAAAAAGTCACTTAAGAGAATAAAATAATATTTTATTCTAGAAGCTTCTTGGAGATTTGATGAGAATCCCTTATAAGGATCTTTTGTCTTTGCATTTGGGAATCTTGGTTGTTGACATCTTTCTACTACATTGGTGAGCTTGAATGCTTAGCAAGTTGCCTAAGGGTTTGAAGACTCTAAGGTACCGGTTTCGGTTGTGCAATATCAACCCTAGCTGGAAGGGAGTGAGAGACAATTCAGTCTTTAACATTATGCCAAAACTTTGTGTCCATTGGCCAAATTTTGATGTTTGAAGAAAATCGATTCAAGGAAGAACAAAGTCATCTTTGGTGGAGTTTCTACATTCCTTTGGGAAGGACGATTTTGGTTTTGAGAAGGACGAATTTACAGGTGGTTTCATTTTATATTATTTGGTTTGTAAAATATGTGGCTTTCTCTCAAGTTGGGCACAATGGAATGTGGTGCACCAATTTTGTGAAGAGAAGCAGATAAACTCCAAAGAATATTATGAGGAGGTCATTAGACTCTAGGAAGGCTTGGCACAGCATTTTGGAAGCCAAATAAAGCATCTTCAAAGAAAATTGAATCATCTTATGTTGGCATCCAGCGCATTACTAGGTTCTTTATTTTGTATCAGTTGACATGGTTAGTTAGTCATTCATTAGGAGTCTTTGGTTGTCATTTATAGCTCACAAGTATTATAAATTCAGTCATATGTTATTGCATTTGTATTGTTTCCTCAGAACGGCAGTTTGGCATAATCATTTCAGTCAAGTCTATGTTAGGAAGAAGAATGAAATACCATATGTAATAAGTCTGATTGCATAGTATTTCCAAGTTGTAATTAGCTTCATCTTCATTGCAATATCATATTGGAGAAATAAGGAGATTGGTAGCAAATTGTTTGACAAAATGTCTTCTAGTTGTAGGTGTTGATTTGCATTAGATTAGAGTCATATATATGCATTTGAAAAGCACAAAAAGAATTTCATTGCATCTTTGTTATTCGTTAAGCTTCTTGGCATCATTTTCAAGCATTATATTATCTTTGGAAATCATCAAAACAAAAACACAGCAAACTGAAATCCAAAACAAGTATAAACCTTACATGACAACCATTTGACGAAATGTCCAAGGCTTGAAAATTGAAAACAAAGTCATATTTTGCTAAGGAAATTATAGTGGTATCAGATCCATTGCTCCCGCCAGCCTATAAGGGTACATGAGTGAAAGAGAAAAGAGATACGCAACAAGAGAAGAAAAGAAAGTGCAGCAATATGAAAAAGGGACAAAACAATTCAAATTTTCATAGGTTTCAGAAGGAGAAACAGCTTCGGAGAGATTGAGAGAACTTTGGGAGAGTGAAGAAGAATCATCCATCACAATGGGGGATAGAAGAGGGAGCATCCCTAATCGTGAAGAACCAAGAAGAGAAGACTTAATAGGTGTTGCACTCTTGAGGGTGCATATAGCAAAGCAAAGAGCAACGAACCAGCATTTAGCTCAGATGGTGGATTTGTTGGTAAGAAATTCAATCAACAACAATAAAAATACAAATGGGGGAAATAACAGACAAGGAGACAACTCAGTCAATAACAGGACTCCTAACCATAAAACCAGAAAAATAGGGCCAAGACCTATGATTCCAATCTTTTCGAATAGAGAAGAGCCACAAGTTCATAATGAGCCCTCAATGATTGAGTTGTAAGAGCATCTTAGACAAGAATGGCTTAATGCAAGCCCAGGATTCCAGCATGATGTTTCTCTTTGTGAGTTCATAGATTCAGCAATGATACATAGACCTGGCAGAGGTAATCGAGAGCAATGCAATGAACTCAGGAGGAAGGTAGGAAAATTAAGCTTGCCTTATTTTGATGGGTCTAGGAAGATGTCAGCATGATCTTGGGTGCAAAAGGTTGATACCTATTTTCAGCTTAATCCTATGCCTGAGGAGGAAGCCATCAAATATGCTACCATACACTTGGATGGAGTTGCACACGAGTGGTGGCATCATGCATTAGTCACAATGGGTCATGATTAGACTACCTCTTATGCAGATTTCACTGAGCATTTGATTGAGAGGTTTGATGTGAAGGATCCATAACTCCATTTCAAGGAGTTAGCAGAGCTTAAGCAGTGAGGATCATTGGACACATACATTGCTGATTTTCAGAGGCTAGTTGTTCTAGTGATTGATATTTCAGAGAGGATATTGTTGGTCCTATTCATGGATGGTTTGATGGATCCATTTAGAGGTTGGGTGAAGGCTCTCAACCCTACTTCACTACAAGAGGCAATCAAGAAGGCTAGAGACATGGAGTCTAGCAATCAAGAGAACAAGTCCTCAAGTAGTCAAAAAAAAAAAACCCTTCCCATAGCTCATTTTCTAAGGACAAGGTCCAAAGAATTCTTTCTCTAAGGACAGCCATGGAAAGAACAAATCTTTTGAGGATTTCCACAAGGAGTGTAGGGAGAAATGCATTTGCTATCATTGTAAGGAAAAATGGGAAGTTGTACATCGTTGCTTGGGAAAGTGGAAAGCTCATCTCATTGAGGTAGTATCAGATAGTGAGAGTGAGGTCCTATGGACATGAGGATGTGGACAGTAGTAGTTCAAATGAGGAGCAGCCTCAAGAGGATGGGGGCAAGAGTAGCACAGTTGCTACCATATCAGGCACACAGAGATTCAACTCTTTTAGAGTTATGGGATCTTTCCAGGGACAACACATTGTGGTATTGATTGATAGTGGGGCCACCCATAACTTCATTGATGCAGCATTAGTGGCAAAATAGAAGTTTCCAACAAAATATTTTCAAGGCTTTAATGTGATGGTAGCATATGGGTATAACATGGCATGTACATGGAGGGTCCCACAGTTGCCTATCACATTGGGAAATTATACAGTCATCGATGATTTCTATGTGGTGGAATTAGGTGAAACCAATGCTATCATTGGGATTCAATGGATGCATTCACTTAGGAAGTATCACAGAACTTCCAGACCATGGAGCTCAAGTTTAGGATGGAAGATGGCAGGAGAGTGGCGCTTAGGGGAATGTCGGCTGGAGCACCCAAGATGGTATCAGCTAAATGCATGGTGATTATTTTTAGGCATGGTGACATAGCATGGGGGACTGAGTGCTTGATCATAAGCAAGGAGACTCCCAATTTAGAGCAGCCATATCACGTTGATATTCAAGAGTTGTTGGGGAAGCATGACAAGGTATTTGGAGAAATTCCTCCAGGGAGACCACCAGACTGTGGGTTTGAGCACACTATTGAATTGGAGGAGGGGGCCAAGCCCGTCATCACTACCCCCTATCACAATCCTAAGAAGTTTAAGGATGAGATTGAGAAAGCAATCAAAGAATTGCTCTAGATGGGACATATTAGATCAGGTTCTAATCCATTTGCTTCTTCAACGGTATTGGTGAAGAAAGGATGGGGCGATGTGGATGTGTATTCATTATAGAGCTATGAACAAGAAAACCATCAAAAATAGATACCTGATACCCAAGATCGATGAGCTCTTGGATGAGTTACATGGCGCAGTTTATTTCTCCAAGATAAATCTCCATTCAGGGTACCACCAAATCAGGATTCGAGAGCAGGGCATTCATAAGACCGCATTCAGATGTCATTATGGTCATTATGAGTTTTTGGTAATGCCATTTAGATTAACTAATGCACCTACGACATTCAAATCTTCTATAAATCATATCTTCAATAAGCAGTTATGTAAGTTTCTCCTAGTATTCTTTGATGACTTGCTCATATATAGCAAGACCTGGGATGAGCATTTGACACAGCTTGATGAGATATTGACCATCATGGGGGAGCAGTCACTTTATGTTGTGGCCTCAAAGTGTGAATTTGACCTTAGAGAGATAATTTACTTGGGGAAAGTGATCAGTGCGAAGGGTGTGCAGGTTCATTCGGAGAAGATACAGGCGATACTGGATTGGCCACCACCTAGGACACTCACAGAGTTGAGGGGCTTCTTTGGATTTTGTAGTTATTACCGATGGTTTGTGAGGGGATATTTGAAGTTGGGAGCACCTTTGAAAAAATTGACCAAGAAAGGTGCATTTATTTGGTCAGAGTAGGCATAGCGAACTTTTGATAAGCTCAAGGAGGTGATGAGTAGTTGTCCAGTTTTGGCACTTCTAGATTTCACATAGTCATTTGTCCTGGAGTGTGATGCATTGGGTAAGGGTATAGGAGCAATGTTGATGTAGAACTGACACCCCATAGCTTTTGAGAGCTGCAAGTTGAGGGGTACAGAGAGCCATTACTCCATCTATGATAAGGAGATGTATGCACTAGTGAAATTCAAATAGTATTTAGTTGGAGCGAAGTTTGTGGTGAGGACCGACCACAATAGTCTCAAATACTTCTTGGAGCAGAGGGATTTGATTGAGAGGTAGAAAAAGTAGGTTAGTAGGATATAGGCATATGATTTTGATATAGATTATGTGAAGGGGAGGGTGATCCCACAATAATGGGTTATAGTTTTTGGCCAAACTTGACATTAAAATCAGGATTTTTCACCAGATATTCACTTTCTTACACCTATAGCAGCTAAACCATTAAGAATTTGAAGATGAATCAAACTAGTTATTTGTTAGATCTTTTGTGTGGATTCTAATAATTATTTTTTATTTTTTTTATAAAAAAAAATTGTGAATCATTTTATGTAATTTTTAATAACTTATTTTTTCTACTAATCAGCATTTTTAAAAAGTGATGTTTACTTCGGACCACATAACTTTTTTTATAGATAGGATACAATTCTAATTTTTAAAATACAAATTTTTCACACCAATATCTAGTGCATGG
>VDFB02332767.1:0-29148 GCA_007258455.2 Sequoia sempervirens
GTGTGAGCTGATTGAATGGAAGGACACATCACATCTACGCCAATCCCAAGAGGGAAGTCACCTCCAAAACCAGTTTTATGTTTCTCCCTCTTCACCACCGTATCGAACTCACAAATTTGTCTTACGACCTCCAGTAGCACTATGTGGTCAGTGGGATACCGGGGCAATCTGTAGGGAGCAACGGGGCATCCATCAATCCGGAGATAAGTGAAAGTGGGGAACTGGATGAACCAGGCCCCATAATTCTTAATCAACCCCTTAGCCCCATCGGACAATCTGATGTGCTCCGCATTCTGAAGGGTCCGGGTAATGTGCATAGTGAAGGCATCATTGGCCCTCCTATAATCTCCGTGTCCGAGGTGCAATTCCGGATAGACCTCATAGATAATGTCCTGTCCAATGGTTCCCGCCGAAGTAAGTCCCTTGTAGGGATAGGAGATGGCCAGTATATATATAACAAAGGAGGACATGGTAAACTTCTTTCCTTCCAAAACATTCCTCAGTTGCCTATCTATTTCTGCACTGATAAGTCCTACCCAGTGGTAATTCGTTCCTTGGCCTATCTTGGTGATCACATGGACCATCCAACTTTCCAATACCCCGGCAGTTTTAAGTCCGGCCACCCTGCTCAACAGTGTGATGGCATCATAAATATCCGGCCTAAACTTCACCCTGTGCAACTGTTTGGACAATTTAGAGTGGTGAGACTTGGGCTTCTCAAGCCATGAGTTGATAAGCTGTTGAGCCTTAACTGGCTCGTTCTCATAATACGTGCGAGCAGTGTCAATGTTTAGGGCGCAGACCGAGGGGAGATCCGGCATGCTGAAAGCTCGGGCAATGGAGGCTGGACTGAAATTTGCCAACACCCGCCCCTCAGTACTAACTACCATCTGTGTGTCAAAGGCGTACTGCCTAGCACACTCCAAAATCAGCTCGTAACACTGGACTGCTGGAGGGAACCCTGCCACGTGTACCAACCCTGAGTTCATCATCCCTTGCCTCAATGCCGATTGGTCCTTCTCAGCTGTTCTCTGTTTGAATTCTTCGTAACGCCAGGCACCAACGTTGGTATCGGACACATCTGCCCACACGGAGGATATCTTACTCTCTGGGACCTGACTCCTCATGTCTAATCTCAATTTTTCTGTCTCGGAAACTGCAGATGCCCCCGCACCACCTTTGGACTTCCCAGCAGCAGCTTTGCTTGATTCAGCCTGCACATCCAAGAATTATTATTAGAATT
This sequence comes from Sequoia sempervirens, assembly GCA_007258455.2. Taxonomy (NCBI): domain Eukaryota; kingdom Viridiplantae; phylum Streptophyta; class Pinopsida; order Cupressales; family Cupressaceae; genus Sequoia; species Sequoia sempervirens. The sequence goes on from VDFB02332767.1 coordinate 1,244, forward strand.
TAATTATTAAGCTCATATCCATCCAAAAGGTTAGCATACATCATACAAATCCATTAAAACCAAATGCCAATTGCCAATCTTCCGAGATCCGGAGAAATCAAATAATCCGGGAAAATCGTATAATCCGGGAAAATACATTCGGGGCGGAATTCCGGAGAAATCCGACCCAGACGGACTCCTGCCACCAAAGCACTATTAGCCATGTAAATCATTAATATGCTCGGAAATCAAAGGAAAATCATCAATTTTACTCTTTGGCAATCAAGAAATAGGCATTAACAATCACTCCATCAATTCCCTCATCGAAATATACAAAAGAATGCAATCAGACAGGAAATCCGGAAAAATCCGAATGGGACGGACTTTCGCGGACAGCATCAAATGCACCGGAAATTAACCCTGTCCGCGGAATAAAAGGAAACCGGGAAAATCCGGGAGACCAGAAATTCCGCGACAGCCTCGGAAACCCGAAAAATGGCAAAACGTGCACCAAAACAGGAGCGACCACAAGATCTTCAATATCAAAGCTCGAATGAACCCAAAACCGACGACAATCACCAGACTCGAATATGCAAAGGGTTCCAACACTCAGAAGCACTCAAAGGAAGGATCCCATACTAAAATGACGATGCCCTAAATCGAACAACCACATATCCGCCATTAAAACCAGAGCAAGCTTTTAGGGTTAAAATATCAGTTCGGGATTTACCTAAAAGCCCTCTAATCCTCACAGGACGGGGAAGCCAACATAAAACGAGGCGAAAGTCATTCAAACACAAGATCAAATCATCGCTTTAACCGAAACACCAAGAAAACCCTAAATTCGCATGGTAACACATCCCGCACCCAAAACAATTAAGCAACACGACCCAGAATTCCGTCTAAAGTGTAAATATGCAATCAAGCGGATAAACGGAACTCATAGGGCACGAGAGATGGGCTTCAAATAAAAAAAACGGATCAAACCGACTGAATAAATACGACACCCAAAGTCAAAACATGAGCCGACCCCAAAATTCAACAATGCCCAGTACAAGAAAACCCCAAATCACCATGCAAGCTAACGGAAGGGCGACGAATACATACCATGGATCAAGACGAGCAGAAATCGAGCTTAGAAAATCAATCCACGTGACAACACGTCCAAGCAACGAGATACCGGCAGCAACACTCAAGCAATCCACGCGCAAACAAACCAAGATCAAACCTCAAAGCTCAAACGGAAGTTCTGAATCGCCAGAGCAGAAAACAAGGAAGCAATCGAAGTTGGAATGAATCAGAAAATGCCCTAAATTCGCCCTTATACCCGTCTGAACCAAGATACCTCAGCCATTAATGCGCGAAAAGACGTTTCTGACAAGTCCGGAAACCCGTGCCCCAAGTGGAATTTCGGAATGCGCGGAGACACGGATTCCGCGGAAATGCAGGAACCGGGGAAATCAGGAAGATCGGGATTTTGACGGAATCCGGGAAAATCCGACTGGACCGAAAAATCCCGAAGTTAGGAAAAAACCCGGAATCGGAGAATCCGGCAAGAGACGGACAAAGAACCGGGGCCGGAGAAATCCGCCAGAGGCGGAAAATCCCGGATCCAGGTGAAAACCCGGACTTGGCCAAAAACTCAATTTCAATCAATTGCAACCCCAAGGCAAGGGCGAAGCCAGCAAAACCAACATGTCAAGACCCCAAAATGATAAATCCAATAAAATCAAAGGTCAAAGATACAAGAAAGAAAGGGGGTCCCCCACTCCAAGTGGGGCGTGTGTGCAAAAACTGCACAACAAATGGCGACTCTGCGGGGGAAATGCTCCTGAGTATTTCGATGACAAACTGGAATCAAGAACCCAGAATTCTGGTTTCATCGCAAGTACCTAGCCGCCACCCTAAGTTAAAGCAAAGAAACTCCCAACCATTCAGACATTCCTATACCAGGGTCCAAGTGTGTGCAAGTGCATATATTACCCACCTTCAGTTGCAAAGAACCAGACTTGGTATGAACAGGCTACGTAAAGATTCTGACCCTAAAAGTAACCTGGATAGAGCCTCGCTGCCAGTCAGGCGTTCATAGCCCCGACGAGGTTATCGCTGTGATCCTCCTGAACATAGCTCTACTGCCAGCCAGGCGTCTATAGCCCCGGCAGAGATATTCAGATCCCCCTGATGAGTTGAATATACATTTGGTTTTTTTTGTTTTTTTTTTTTTATTATTTTACGAACATTTCCTTTTACTCAACTTATTCAACCTGTGAACAGTGAAGTTCACACTCAGGGCTGAGAACCACAGTGGCACTAGAGCAGAAAAAGAATTTTCACCTGTCTAGACCTTATAAGGCCCTTTTACGACTTCAGGTATATTTAAAGATTAAAGGTATAAGACCCCAATACATTCCTGTGCAGAGTGACCAGAAAATCTTCGCCTTACCACAAGGACAAGTGACATAGGCAACGGAATTCATACCATAATATTCTGGAAAAAAGATTAAAGTTTATAAGGGAAATATCAGAAACATTGGACCTGCTTGGTCACCATTATCATACAGATGCACCCACAATCCCACAAGGAGATAAGGCCAAAAGCAAGAGCAACACAAAGAAAAACAAACAAACCAAAGCAGACCTACTTTAACCAAACAAAGCCAGCAAAGCGAAAGGGAAACCCACCCGAACCAAAACAAACAAACAAGCAAAGAAAGCAACCTAACTAACTATTTACAGGGGAAAGAGCTGAGAACAGCTCAAGACTGGAAATAATGTTTAAGATACTGCCCATTAACAGGCAGTGGCATGTCCTCTCCCGTGAGAGTCCTCAGACGGAAGGCATTATCTCCCAGAATTTCAGCAATCTGGTAAGGACCAAGCCATAATCTATCAAACTTACCATGGCTACCCTTCTGATCATGCGGCTTATCCCAATACAGAACAAGGTCAGAAATCCTAAAGGCTTTGACCTTAGCTCTCCTGTCAAACCATCGCTTGACTACCCCCTGATGTTTGGCGAATCTTTCAAGGGCATTATCCCGTTTTTCCTCAAGATGCAACAATTCAGCTAATCTCGCTTCCCTTCTATCACCCTCATCATAAAACTGGTTGATAAACTGCAGAGTTGGGATTTTAAGCTGGATAGGGAAAACTGGTTCCAGACCGTACACTAAATGATAAGGAGAGGTACCAATGGAGGACTTAACCCGAGTACGATCGGCCCAAAGAGCAAACCTAAGCTGGGTATGCCAATCCTTTGGGTTCCTCTCTAACAGTTTTCGGATAACAGTCAACAGGTTCTTATTAGAGGATTCAGCTAGACCATTCCCCTGGGGATAATAATTAGATGCAAACTTAACAACAATGCCATGATCAAAAGCCCAGTTTGAGAATTTCAAAGATGCAAAGGCAGGACCATTATCACACACAACAGCGAAAGGACATCCAAACCGATTGAGAATGGCAGATTCTAAGAAATCGATTACTACCTCTGATGTACACTGCCTACAAGCAAATGCTTCAGTCCACCTTGTAAAATAATCAGTAATGGTGAGAATATACCTGTGTCCAGCAGAAGATGGTGGATTGATAGGGCCGATGAAATCCATACCCCATTGAGCAAAGGGTTTTACCTCAATAACAGACTGGAGCGGGAGCGCTGCACACCTTTCCCGTGTCGCTGCAGCCTGACAAGTGTGACAGGTCCGAACATGATGATGAACATCCTTGAATAGTGTAGGCCAGTAGTATCCTGCCCGTAAAATCTGGTTCGTAGTAGCAATAGCAGAACCGTGACCGGTGCCATATTTCTCATGAAACTCATTTATTACTCTTTCTGCTTCCTGTTTTCCAAGGCACCTTAAGTAAATACCTTCGTGATTCTTCTTGTATAGGACGGCTCCTTTCAGCATGAAACCATCACTTTTCAGTCTCAAGGCCCGCCTCTGTACTGCATTTAAACGATCAGGAGCTCGCTGATTCAGCAAATAATAAACTATATCATCATACCAACCATCCGGTGAAACCGCTCCAACGTCATAATTACAGACAGACAATTCAGGACCTATCTCTGCCATGGTCTGGGTGAGTCCCTGTCCTCTTACCAGCCTCATGGGCTGGATCTCAATGTCATACTCCTGTAGCATGGTTACCCATTTAGCTCTGCGCTCCCCTAACTCATTCTGCATCAGCAATAACTTAACTGCAGAATCAGGAACAATTGCAAACACCTTGTTTCTGAGGATATAGTGCCTAAATTTCTTTACTGCTCGAACAAGGGCATATGCCTGCTTCTCCACATATGGGTATTTCAACTCAGCATCCTTCAATGGCGTGCTCATGAAAGCGATAGGATGCTCATTCCCCTCATCAGACTTTTGTGTCAGCATTCCAGCACATGAGTGGTCTGAAGCAAAGGAATAAATATAGAACGGTTTACTATAGTCTGGACTCACCAACACTGGAGCATCAGCAATGGCTCTCTTAATCTCTGCAAAGGACTGCTTCGCTTCTGTGGTCCACTCGATCTTGGCATCTTGTTTTAACATGGCATTTAGTGGCTTGACAATCTCAGCAAATCCAGTGATGAATTTCCTGACAAAATTAATCTTACCAAAGAAAGATTTCATCTCTTTCTTGCTAGCAGGCGGCTGAATTCTTAGGATGGCTTCCACCCTCTCTGGATCTATAGCAATGCCCTTTTCTGATATTACGTGCCCTAACAATTTGCCCTCTGTGACCCCGAAAATACACTTCTTGGGATTCAAAGAGATGCCGAATTCCCTGCACTTCTGGAACACCTTACGCAGATCTGAGATATGATCCCCTCTGTTTTTGGAGAAAACAGTCAGATCATCCATGTAAATGATAATGCACTTTCCTATGATGTCCTTGAAAGCGATATCCATAGCTCGTTGAAACGTGGCTCCTGCATTGATAAGCCCGAATGGCATCCTCCTGTAGGCGAAAGTTCCCCACTTGGTCGTAAAGGCAGTCTTGTGTCTGTCCTCATACTGGACCATCACCTGATTATATCCTGAATAGCCGTCCAGAAAGGACATCATCTGCGATCCATTAACCACTTGCAACACTTCATCCAACGAGGGAACTGGATAATTATCCTTTTCAGATGACCTGTTCAGATTTCTGAAGTCAACACAGAGCCTAATTTCACCGTTCTTTTTTCTAACTGGCACCAGGTTTGCCACCCAAGTAGAATGCCTGACAGGAAATATAATTCTAGCGGAGAGCAGTTTCTGAACTTCCTTCTGTATGAGTGGCTCCAACAGCGCATTAATAGGTCTCTGCCTCTGTCTAAAAGGCTTAGCCCCTGGCTTGAGAGGTATAGTGTGAGTTATGATGGATGTATCGTAAGTCTTCAAGTCTTCATAACCCCAGGCCACTATGTCTGGAAAGTCGTATAGGGCTCTGATTATTCCCTGTCTTTCTTCAGGGGTACAAATCTTACCAATGAAAACATTCCTTACATCATCTTCAGTGCCTACATTGTGAGTGTCACACTGCCCACTGATAGACTCTTTCTTAGATTCCTGTTCCTGATCTCTGATTTTGTCCATATCGAAAATCCTCTCCAGCTGTACCATTCCTCTTGGAATAGTATTGGACTTCAAGTTTAGCACACCTTCCAGATCCAATTCTGCTTCCTGAGGTTCTGTTTCGTCAATGATCTGTGAAGCAAAAACATCAGTGTTCGTGATAAAGTCAAGGATATGCTTATCATCCTCAAACACCTGAAAATTAGTCACATTGTCAGGGACTGACGGGACAGGAGTTAATTCAACAGTAAACTTCTTCAATCCTGACAAAGACAGGGGCTGCAAAGTACTGGCCGCTTGAGCTAGAGAATCAGCAGTTTGATTCTTCTTCCTTGGGATCAATTGGATATTAAAAGCGTCGAACCCCTCAATGAGGTCCCACACTCTATGCCTATAGTTGGTCATTCTCCTGTCGTGGCAGGCATACTGCTTTCTTACTTGTTTGACCACTAATTCTGAGTCACCAAAAACTTGTAGGACCTTGACCTTTTTCTTGAGTGCCATAAGGAGTCCGTGAATTAAAGCTTCATATTCAGCCACATTATTTGTACAATGAAATTGGAGTCTATGAGCTGCGAAGAAACTCTTACCTTTGGGACTTATCAATTCAAATCCAGCTCCAGCCCCTTGCTTGGACTTAGATCCATCAAACTTCAGAGTCCAGTATTCCGCAGTGGTGGTCTTCTTCATTTTGTCTTTTGGTTTATCAGTAATAGAGGTTTTCACAGCCACAACAGGTTTCTGATTCTCAGACTTTGCCTGCAGACTCTGTTCATCTGTGCCAACCTCCTGAGATGGATTTATGCTTTTGTACACTTCTTTCACTGCTGTCTGACACAAGCAACACTCCAATTCTGAGTGAGAAGCATTGTGGACTCTGCACCAATTCGGCAAGAGTAACTCCTTAAAACTTGTCCTCCTTCCCAAGTGAGTTTGATTTTCGACACATTGCTTAATGAAATCCTGGAAATTGTCCAGTAAGCTGATCTGTCTATCCTCAGATTCTTCTTCTTCCTCAACTGATTCTGTTAGGACTTCAACAAGACTGGACCCTGTTTCAGCGTCCACTGGCATCGTATGCAACATCAGCACCTCTTCTACATCTGATTCTTCATATGGGGCGGATAGCAAGTAGTTTCCCATTCCAGCTTCTGATATGAGAACCTCGGTCGAAGTCTTTTGGTATTCTGTTATCATGTACTTCATTCTAGGCTCCCTCTCAATCCTTATCTGATTGGGCACTCCCTTCCAGGGAAGCCACATGTGAGAGTGGTCGGTAGACACATACCCATTCAGGGCCCTGGTGAAATCTCTTCCTAAAATTAAACCGTACGCATCAGGAATGTCAGCTACCTGAATGTTAATAACCTGTTGGATTCTAGGATCAGAAGCGATCTGCATATGGATCATGTTAAGTTCCCCTACCACACTTACTTCGGTCCTATCCAACTGAGTCACCTTCTTCTGGGAATCAGCAGGTGTAATTCCCAGAGCCCTACAAACTCCAAGAGGCATCACATTAGTGGAAGCACCAGAATCCAACAGACAATTATGGAGGTTCTTACCAAAAATTCTGACAGAAATCAGAAATGGAGGAGTCTCCATTTTTCCTTGAAACAAAGTGGGCTGGGTATCCATCTGGGCCACTTGAGTTCTGTCCTTTTCTTTTCCTCTATCTCCAGGGGGGGATTAGTCCTATTCGGTGTCTGACTTTGTGTGTTCACAGGCTGAAAACTGGAGGTCTGGCTGTCATGCTCCCCAGAAGATTTGTCCAATGTCTTTGAATTTGCATCATAAGTACCCAAGACAGCCTTTCTAATTGCAGGAAACCTCAACAATTCAAAAGCAGAAAGGTTTACCTTTAATTTTTTGAATTCCTCTGCGACGTACGAAGCCATCTGTTCTTCACTCATATCAGTAGAAACCTCTTTAGATGGTTCCTCTACCTTCTCCTTACTTATTTGAACAATCCTCTCCTTCTGTGGTTCTGCTCGAGCTTGTCTATCTTTCGAAAGGTACTGCTTGGACACCTGTGGATAAGACGGATTGTTACTTGCATTAGGATCTGGAGGAGTAGTGAAATTGTTGGGGGGAATGGAAGTGGTGAAGGGCCCTCCAGGCTGTGGGCGTCTGTGAGGCATATCCCTCAATCCCTGTCTCTGAAACATCTGAACTTCTTCAACATAGGTTTCTTCCTGATCCAAGGGGCCATTGTCGTTCATCTCCCCTTCGTTAAACAGCTGAGCTACTTCATCTCCATTACAAATCTGATCAATTTCATCTTTCTGGAAATCAGGTTCTTCTGGTACATTTTCATTACTAGTGGGAAAAGGAGCATGGTTCAACACCAGCACAGGGGAATCATATGAATTGGAAGGAACAATCTCCTGCCCATTCACATTATTCTCTACCTCATACTGAAAGATAGAAGCCGCAGTCTGGAACTCAGGACATTCCAGTTCTGAATGCTGACTTGTTTTGTGAAGCCTACACCATCCTGACAGGGCTGCTTCCGCGAGATACACCCCGGTGGGAGGTTTATCCTGGCTAACTGGCTGGTTGGCAGATTGATTAACAATCTGATTGGCTGGCTGATCCAATGGAGTAGGAACTCCTCCATTATTAGGCCCTGTATTCCAAGTTCTGTTCTGTCCCTGTGATGGCCTTTTGTCAAATCCTGACCCACTTCCTTGGCCTCTATCAAAGTTTTGCCTCCTATCGTTGTTGAAACCTCTATCCTGGTTATACCCTCTGTCATTGTAAAATCCTCTGTCATTGCGTTGTCCCCTGTCGAAATTCTGCCCCTGTGAGAACTCCCTGTTCTGATTGGATTGCATTCCCTTTTGAGCAGCTTGCAATTGGCTATTCTGGTTTCTCAAATAAGTCACCTCTAGATTTAGCTTCTTTATTTGTTCAGCCATTTCGTCAATTCTTTCCTTATTAGGGTCTCGGTAGGGAGGCTGGTTTGGGTTACTCAGAGGTGGGACGGGTACTGGGGCGGATCCCAGAGATTGATGCAACACTTCCGAATTCTGCAGATAAGCCGGGAAGCTATTTGATTGTGACTGGTACATAGGCTGGTTAACCTGCTGTTGAGGGAAGTTCATCATAGGAGAAACCTGATTCATAGGATGACCAGGGTGTGGTACCATTGATAATTGAGGAACTGGATTCATAATAGGGGTATGATTGGTGAGAGCCTGATTTACTGCCTGAATCTGGTTAGGGTGTGCGACTGGTCCCAGAGAAGGCAATGGCCCCGTCAAGTGCTGTCTCAAGTCTGTGCTAAGCTTGACAGCCTCCGTGTAAGCGTCTGTCAAGGTAGCTGGAGGGTTAGGTCTCCATTTCAGAAAGGTTGCCGTTAGACTATCCAGAGCTTCATAATATACTCCCAGGGCAGTACCATCATCTAGGACATATGGATCTTGCAATCTGGTGAACGCACGATGGAATCTATTATTGAAACTGGCTATGGGTTCGTTGACTTCTCTCTTGACTTTGATAAATTGCAGGTATAGCTCATTAGCACTGATGGGTATTCAGAACTTTTGCAGAAAGGTTTTTTCAAGGTCACCCCAGTTCTGAATTGAGCCAGCAGGGAGATGGTTGTACCAATAAAAAGCTTCTTCACCCAGGGAGTAAGGGAATAACCTACAAGCAACATCTTCATGGACAATTCCTCTGTCTTTAAGGCAAGTTTGGAAAATCCTTATGTGTTCTTCTGCAGTTCTATTCGGGTCATTTACATGGAATTTCGAGCAGAAATGCTCAGGATTTTTAGGCATTACATTATAAGCTCCGAAGGACAAAGGTGACGGATTATTGGCAAGGAAAGCCATTGGTAAAAGCGGGGGTGGAGGTTGTGGTTGGTTAACGGCAGGCTGGAACTGTTGAAGGGGAACCTCTTCAGGAACGGGTATTGCTTCAACCTCAGGGTAAGAAGATATGGACGATGTTGGTGAAGGGATAGGTAAGGATGATACTCCCCTATATGAGGATGTGGATGATGTTGGTGATGGAGCGGGCGATGATGATTCTCCTCTCCCTCTAGTCCTTCTTGACCTATTGGGAAATTGAAGTTCCTCTAAATCTTCCTCTCTGGTGGTGGATCTGGTATTTCTCCTAAATCTCTCTGGAGAGATGGCATTCAAGAAACGATCCAGTGTGCTCATTCAGGCCCTCCTTCTAGCGCCAATCTGTTGATGGTGTTTTCTGCACAGCAACAACTCAGATAGAATACAAAATCCTATCTCTCTTGAAAGGTAATCTCCAATAATGAATTACTGAAAATCACCCCAAGGTCTCTCGGGTGTTAGGTCATAACAATGCATAAAACAACTCAGATGAAATGTGAAATTGCTGGTAATCACAATCGGACCTTACTACAAGCAAACTAAACCTTTTCAATTTACCAGATCTAACAATATGATGATCTTGAATCCTAAATCTAACCGAATAATAAAGAAATTGCAAAAGATAGGGATGCAGGGAAGGTAATAAAATCTAAATTATTGAACAGACAAGCAATGCAAATGACATATATTTGGAATGGACCTATCTCAAATAACCAATTCCTGTTCGACCCACAAGGCAATCTTTACAAGAACAGTGCAATCTTCTGAGGAGTATAAATTTTCAAATCATAGACTTGCATCTACAACCGAACTCAAGCACATTTGAATATATATGGTCCAGGTTGACTTCACCAGCCTACTACAATCAGATAGTTACTGGGAGTATAGACCAAAGATAGCTACCAACATTCCAAATATGAAATCACATACACCATTTATCCAACTAAACTAATTTATTCCTGAATATTAACCCAAGATCTTCAAGCAATGTAAAAGATAGAACAAAAGAACCATGCAAGATGAGATAACACAAAGGATTTCACCAGGAAAACCACAATGTCTCCAATTGTATTAATCATCAAATGCTGCAACAATTCAACTGTTCTGAATATGATATCTGCTTTAAGAAATTCTAAAACTCTAACTATTGCTCTTGCTAATCTCTACTATCAAAATCTTCTGAACTGTCCTTACAATAAGGCAAAAATGCCTATTTATCAAATTTTTCCCAGAACATGTCGGCCCAGCCAAACATTTTACAAAAAAAATAAAAACCGCCAAAACAGGTCGGCCAAGGAAACAAACTAAGGCACACATTTAATGCCATCATCCAAGTCGGCCAAGGCACAATCCCCAAGGAAATCCGGTCCAATGCATGCCCTATGATAATAGGGAAGCACAAATCTCGAGATAAACATTAACCGCTGCTTCCTTTGTCCTTTCTCCGCGCTGGTGACCCTTGGACCTTCAAGAAAACTCCCTCCAGCTCAGCAATGGGTGGCAATGGCAAAACTTTGAGCCGGCATTTAATTGACTCAATCCCATCATTGGACCGCTCAATGGTCCCCTTCCAATCCTTTCTGCTGGTCAGGTATCTATCTATTATTGCCAAATATGTAGCCGCATCATCAAGCATATGGCCAGTGACAACCTCATCAGAATCTGGGGCATAAACCTCATGCCACCATTCCTTCAATTGATCCAAACTCAGGTACTTGGGAGCCATCTTATTCCTCCCTGTCATCACTTCAAAAAATGCAATGCAACCATCATAGATTGCAGTAAGGTCGGCATCAATGGCTTTTCTTCGTTTCTTTATCTTTTTCAGGGCTCCCTGCCTGATCTGTAATGCTTCGAACCATTCCCATGGTTCATCCAACCTGGAAGAGGGAAGAATTCCATCCTTGCCCAATTGTTCCCTGCCATGCCCCAGAATAATCTTTGTCTTCTGCAACAAAGAATCGACATCATTCATATCCTGAGAAAGGATGCTTTCCATCAGCTCTTTTCCTTGGACTGCATCCTTGCCAACAGACAGGATCTCCTTAATAGCTTCATCCCCTTGTGTCCGAACACTCATTAACCAGTCTATGGCAGCTTGTGTGGAAGCCTTCATCTTCTCTATGCCAGAAATTGTTTCCTTCGGCAGAAATCCGGGAGTAGAAGAGGAGGACGGATGGAGGGACTGTAGAGGTTTCATGACCTCTTCTAAGCTTTTCCTCAACCTTTCATTTTCCCTTTTCAATTCTCTCTTTGTCTGAGTCTCCTTCTTCAATCTATCCAGAATCACAGCACTTGACCCCTCGAATTCCTCAATGTCTTGTTCTAAGGAAGCTGGCCCAAGGTTAATGGTTTGGACACTGTAATCCTGGCCTACTACCTCTTCTCTTGTTTTATCTGCAACAGGGGTGGCGATGTGGACTACACGGTTATGCACCTCATCCCTTTCCACCCGGGAAATTATCCTAGCAGCCTTCTTCTTTTTCCCCTTTCCAATCTGAGATAACATTGCATCCCAGTCGAGAGGAGTGTCCTCCACTATCACCTGTTTCTTCCTTGCTATTTCTTTTTCTAACCAGTCCGGGGCCACAGGGTCCGTCCGGATTCCTTCTGTGTCAGTTTTCCCCGGGTCCTCTGTGGCTTTCTCCTCTTCTGCTACCGCCACCTCGACTTTTCCTTCTTCTGTTGCCTTGTCATCATCTTTCTCTGGAGGTTGTTCACCTTGGTCCGTCTCCTCAAATCCCAACTCAGGAAGCACCGGCGATGGAGTTCCAGCGGGGATGATTTTCTCTGGTTCTGGCGATCCGCGGCCCTTCTCACTCTCCGGAGAGTCCTCGTACTGCACCAAGGGAGAAGTGTGCCTTTCTTCTGTCTCTACCTCGAGCCCGGCAGCCTCACTGAATAATGCCCCTTCCTCAAACGGCTCTGCTTCTCCGCTGATTTCCTGCTCATCCGGATTTACCGGTTCTGTTACACCCTGTGGAGGAGAGACAGGCTTGTCCTGTTCAGTGGCTGGCGATATTGGAGAAGAAACCTTTGGCTGTGCAGCATCCTTTGGGGACGGAGTTCTGGATCTTCTGGTGTATACTTTGGTCTTCTCCCCTCCGGAGCTTTCTACATCCACAACTGGAGGCTCATCTTCCGAAGTCGTTTGGCCTTTCTTTTTCGCCACCCTTGTAGTTCTGGCCTTCTTGGGCGGTGGAGGAACATCCTCCTCCTCAGCTTTCTCCACCTCCTCCTCGTCCGAGGACCTGCTGATAGTCAGGGTCTTCCACCTGCGTTTGCCGATAGGTTTCCTTTTTGCTGCAGGTTGAGTCCCCTTAGGGCTTCTGACCTTGATTTTGAAAGGAGAGGCCTTGGCTGTTTTCCCTTTGGGGTCCTCTTCCCCGGATTCCTCTGAAGTGGACATGGGGTTGAGATTCCCCATCAGGTCGAAAGTGAGGGGAACATTGGCATTTTCCAACACCCAGACCTCATGTTTGATCCAAGCAAAGGTATATTTTAGCACCGGAGCCATTAAGTCCTCCAACTCTGTCACCTCAGGCTCATTCCAGTCAATATCCGCTACTGACCTATCCTTGATGGGTTCATAGACATGGTCCTGGACCAGTTTTCCATCATCCTCCAGCTGATCTGGAATCAGCTTCACATTGTACTGCCTAATTGCCTCTACTGGCAGCCGGGAATACCTTTTCCTTCGTGCATCAAGGTCATCCTTGATGTTGACCCAGTAGTCCTCCAAGTCCTCCTTGTGCCTGTATTCCCGGGTAGCCCTTTTCTGTGCCCCTCCGGTGATGTCAAAATTCATTCTCTTTGAATGGAAAGAGAATCCATAGGCGGCCAATTCCTCACCTGCAGTGTGAGCTGATTGAATGGAAGGACACATCACATCCACGCCAATCCCAAGAGGGAAGTCACCTCCAAAACTAGTTTTATGTTTCTCCCTCTTCACCACCGTATCGAATTCACAAATTTGTCTTACGACCTCCAGTAGCACTATGTGGTCAGTGGGATACCTGGGCAATCTGTAGGGAGCAACGGGGCATCCATCAATCCGGAGATAAGTGAAAGTGGGGAACTGGATGAACCAGGCCCCATAATTCTTAATCAACCCCCTAGCCCCATCGGACAATCTGATGTGCTCCGCATTCTGAAGGGTCCGGGTAATGTGCATAGTGAAGGCATCATTGGCCCTCCTATAATCTCCGTGTCCGAGGTGCAATTCCGGATAGACCTCATAGATAATGTCCTGTCCAATAGTTCCTGCCGGAGTCAGTCCCTTGTAGGGATAGGAGATGGCCAGTATATATATAACAAAGGAGGACATGGTGAACTTCTTTCCTTCCAAAACATTCCTCAGTTGCCTATCTATTTCCGCACTGATAAGTCCTGCCCAGTGGTAATTCGTTCCTTGGCCTATCTTGGTGATCACATGGACCATCCAACTTTCCAATACCCCGGCAGTTTTGAGTCCGGCCACCCTGCTCAACAGTGTGATGGCATCATAAATATCTGGCCTGAACTTCACCCTGTGCAACTGTTTGGGCAATTTAGAGTGGTGAGACTTGGGCTTCTCAAGCCATGAGTTGATAAGCTGTTGAGCCTTAACTGGCTCGTTCTCATAATACGTGCGAGCAGTGTCAATGTTTAGGGCGCAGACCGAGGGGAGATCCGGCATGCTGAAAGCTCGGGCAATGGAGGCTGGACTGAAATTTTCCAACACCCGTCCCTCAGTACTAACTACCATCTGTGTGTCAAAGGTGTACTGCCTAGCACACTCCAAAATCAGCTCGTAACACTGGACTACTGGAGGGAACCCTGCCACGTGTACCAACCCTGAGTTCATCATCCCTTGCCTCAATGCTGATTGGTCCTTCTCAGTTGTTCTCTGTTTGAATTCTTCGTAACGCCAGGCACCAACGTTGGTATCGGACACATCTGCCCACACGGAGGATATCTTACTCTCTGGGACCTGACTCCTCATGTCTAATCTCAATTTTTCTGTCTCGGAAACTGCAGATGCCCCCGCACCACCTTTGGACTTCCCAGCAGCAGCTTTGCTTGATTCAGCCTGCACATCCAAGAATTATTATTAGAATTTAATTATTAAGCTCATATCCATCCAAAAGGTTAGCATACATCATACAAATCCATTAAAACCAAATGCCAATTGCCAATCTTCCGAGATCCGGAGAAATCAAATAATCCGGGAAAATCGTATAATCCGGGAAAATACATTCGGGGCGGAATTCCGGAGAAATCCGACCCAGACGGACTCCTGCCACCAAAGCACTATTAGCCATGTAAATCATTAATATGCTCGGAAATCAAAGGAAAATCATCAATTTTACTCTTTGGCAATCAAGAAATAGGCATTAACAATCACTCCATCAATTCCCTCATCGAAATATACAAAAGAATGCAATCAGACAGGAAATCCGGAAAAATCCGAATGGGACGGACTTTCGCGGACAGCATCAAATGCACCGGAAATTAACCCTGTCCGCGGAATAAAAGGAAACCGGGAAAATCCGGGAGACCAGAAATTCCGCGACAGCCTCGGAAACCCGAAAAATGGCAAAACGTGCACCAAAACAGGAGTGACCACAAGATCTTCAATATCAAAGCTCGAATGAACCCAAAACCGACGACAATCACCAGACTCGAATATGCAAAGAGGGTCCAACACTCAGAAGCACTCAAAGGAAGGATCCCATACTAAAATGACGATGCCCTAAATCGAACAACCACATATCCGCCATTAAAACCAGAGCAAGCTTTTAGGGTTAAAATATCAGTTCGGGATTTACCTAAAAGCCCTCTAATCCTCACAGGACGGGGAAGCCAACATAAAACGAGGCGAAAGTCATTCAAACACAAGATCAAATCATCGCTTTAACCGAAACACCAAGAAAACCCTAAATTCGCATGGTAACACATCCCGCACCCAAAACAATTAAGCAACACGACCCAGAATTCCGTCTAAAGTGTAAATATGCAATCAAGCGGATAAACGGAACTCATAGGGCACGAGAGATGGGCTTCAAATAAAAAAAACGGATCAAACCGACTGAATAAATACGACACCCAAAGTCAAAACATGAGCCGACCCCAAAATTCAACAATGCCCAGTACAAGAAAACCCCAAATCACCATGCAAGCTAACGGAAGGGCGACGAATACATACCATGGATCAAGACGAGCAGAAATCGAGCTTAGAAAATCAATCCACGTGACAACACGTCCAAGCAACGAGATACTGGCAGCAACACTCAAGCAATCCACGCGCAAACAAACCAAGATCAAACCTCAAAGCTCAAACGGAAGTTCTGAATCGCCAGAGCAGAAAACAAGGAAGCAATCGAAGTTGGAATGAATCAGAACATGCCCCAAATTCGCCCTTATACCCGTCTGAACCAAGATACCTCAGCCATTAATGCGCGAAAAGACGTTTCTGACAAGTCCGGAAACCCGTGCCCCAAGTGGAATTTCGGCGAATCCCAGAATGCGCGGAGACACGGATTCCGCGGAAATGTAGGAACCGGGGAAATCAGGAAGATCGGGATTTTGACGGAATCCGGGAAAATCCGACTAGACCAGAAAATCCCGAAGTTAGGAAAAAACCCGGAATCGGAAAATCCGGCAAGAGACGGACAAAGAACCGGGGCCGGAGAAATCCGCCAGAGGCGGAAAATCCCGGATCCAGGTGAAAACCCGGACTTGGCCAAAAACTCAATTTCAATCAATTGCAACCCCAAGGCAAGGGCGAAGCCAGCAAAACCAACATGTCAAGACCCCAAAATGATAAATCCAATAAAATCAAAGGTCAAAGATACAAGAAAGAAAGGGGGTCCCCCACTCCAAGTGGGGCGTGTGTGCAAAAACTGCACAACAATTAGAAGATTAATTAATTCTAATTAATTAAGGGGATGCAAACATAGTGTGAAAATGTAAAGGTGTACATTTTTCTACACTACATCACCTACACTCATTTTTAAATATTTTTAACCACATTATTAGGCATATTTTGGCAAGATCCTCATGTTTTTCGGTCTTTTACATGATCATATACCTATTTCCCCACTTGGGTTGGTGAAAAACCTTATTTTTTGACTCTTGAAAGTCATTTTTTGGCCCTACCTGTAAAGTGGTGCCTCTATCAAAAATTGTGGCACCTCTATCAAAAATTGTGGCGCCTTTATAAAAAATAGTGGCACCTCTATCAAAAAGAGTGGTAATTCTATCAAAAAGAGTGGTGCCTTTACTTTTGGGTGCACATTTTAGGATTTTCTAGTGATTTCTACATTCAATCTTCATTTTTGAGTCCCTACTTGCATGATCAAGTTATTTCCTTAGGTGGGTTGCCAAAAAAATCATATTTTGACCTTTGGAAGCTAATTTTTGGGCCTACATGTAAAGGGGAACCTCTATCAAAAATGGTGGTTCCTCTGTCAAAAATAGTAGCACCTTTATAAAAAAGAGTGGTACTTCTATCAAAAAGAGTGGCACCTTTTCTTTTGGGTGCATATTTTAGGGTTTTTCAACTATTTTCTTCATCTAATCTATGTTTTGAGTTACTAATGCATGGTGCAAGGGTTTGATGCTTATCTAAAGCAAGAATCATAAAATTTATATGGTTATATTCAAGCTAAAATTCATCTTATGTGATCAATTTATAGTCTAACCCCTTTGTGGTGTAGCTTGAAATTGCTTGTCAAAGGAAAAATAATCAAACTACTAACACATTTCTTGTAGATTCACTTGTCCAAGATTCTCTTTTTTCCACTAATCTAGGAACATTCTATTTTCCTAAGGTTAATGAACAATTGTTTGATGTGTCTTTAAGTGAGTGGTGTGTATGTTCTCCTCTTGCACCTATTGTGATCTTGAGGATCAAAAACATAACTTACTCTTTTCTTTTCTTTTCCTTGCTATCCCAAGGAACCCAACACATGTATTCTCTTCCCTCGCACTTCATACAATCTTGGGTGACCAAAAAAACATGGATAATCCATTTTAGGGGGCATACCTATGGATTTCATCACCCTAGGGGATGACCTCAACTCCCATGTTCCAACAGAGTATAAAGAGTGGGAGGTGAATCAAAAGACACCTCTCTTGGAAGTGGAATCTTATAAATATGGGCTAAGCCTCCAAGAACTTTAAACCATGGAGAAGTGAAGGAGGAGAGTGGGTTACCCTCTCCTCTTGGTTGTTTGGAATTATTCGCTTCATCTATAGATTTTGGCCTCACATACCCTTGAGGTATTTGGTCGACTCCCTATTAGCCTTGCTCATCCTATATTAAGACCATTAGACTATAGTTTAGTGTGGTGCAAGGGATACAAATCGTACCATGAAGTTACTCACCATGTACTCCCTTACATTGACATATAAATATTTTGGTGAACTATGATAGTTCCCAAGGAGAGAGAGGTGTACATGTGTTGATATTGATCCTATGTCACCAGATCTCTATCTATCTACCTTCATGAGAAAGGGTGTTCCACCTGAGTATCAAGGAGTATTAACCCAAGAAATTGGATGGTTGGCCTAAACTAATTCTACAATCCCATTTGAATAATTTTAGGCTTTTGTAAATCTCTTGGTGTGTCTTCTTGTGCTAAAATAGTAAATGCCTATCTTCCCATTTCCTCCTAGCCACTTTGTTTCTCTGTGTGCTTTTAATTTTATCTCCTAATCAAGCAAGAAAAAACTTCACCTCATCCTAACCAATTATTCCTATCTTAATCATCCTTCCATGTCTTAATCATACCACCTTTCCATCTTAATCAGTTTATCCTAATCCTCTATTCTTATTCTAATCACCCCTTCTAATATTAATCATCCCTCAACTCATCATAACCATCCCTTCTTATCCCAATCTTCCTAATCTTCCTCATTCATCCCAATTATCTATAATCATCCTAATCATCCATAATCATTCTAACTACCCCAAAATCATTCTAATCATCCATCTTGTCCTAATCATCCCCTAATATATAACCAATCCACCCCTAATCCATCATTTAGGACCCTAAGATTAATTTTCCTAATCCATTTGAGGTCCTAATTATTATCATAATCATCCTCCATAATCCACATCAAAATCCTTCTTTCTTAATTTACTTTAATCCTCTATCCATCATCATCCTTAATCCAAATTCTTCACTATCCTCCTTAATCTCCATCATCATCATCATCATCTTAATCCAATCCAATTGTAAAATTTTTTGAACAAGAAAATTGAGAGGGGGGGTGAATCATTTGTAAAAAAAATTAACCTTTAAAACATTCATTAGAAATTAAATCAATCACAAATCCTTTACTCTACTAATATGATTAATCATCAAGTGCAAAGACAAAAACTGAAAAACATCACACATACACAATGACACCACATTTATGTTGGTGTAATTAATTATTTAATTACACTTTAGCATAAGTTTACTTAGGCATTTTTTAAT
The DNA here is from genome assembly GCA_007258455.2 of Sequoia sempervirens. NCBI lineage: Eukaryota > Viridiplantae > Streptophyta > Pinopsida > Cupressales > Cupressaceae > Sequoia > Sequoia sempervirens. The sequence continues at coordinate 20,099 of VDFB02332767.1, forward strand.
TCCTGGGATAATCATAATCCTTATCTAGTTGAGTTGTCTTTTTGCTCAAGATAAGATTAGGGTTGTGCATGTCTTTCTTTTTTGCATGATTTCCTTTTTGAAGGATTTTGTATTATTTGTAAAAAAATTACATTCAATAATCATTATTCTGGTTTTTCGTTTGCACATATTTGCTCTGAGGGTTTACAGAACATCTCTTCTTTTTTGTTCTGAATATCTATTGCATGTGATAGGTGATTGCTTGCAGGTGATTCTTGGGAACTGTGAAGTTGGTTTTTTAACTTCTACATGGTATCAGAGCTCCAGACCTATGGCATCCTATTTGTGATTTGAAGATATTCTCTCACAGCGTTTTCTTCTATGCAAGGTTTCAAGCTAGGCTAATTTTTTGTTAATCTGGGGGTAGACTAATTTTCTATGCATTTTTGGGCGAAACGGATGTCACCATCATGATCAGAGCACCCAAAAACCCTAGAAACGCCTTTCATTTCATTGATTTTGGAAAAAAATTGAAAAAAAAGATAAAACAAATTAGCCAAAGAGGCTATATAGCCTCCCCAGCTCGCTTCTCGAGGCAATTTTTTTTGAAAAATGTGAAATTATTTTTAAAAAAAATCAAAACAGCATGTAAAATTTGCACCTCCAATTCAGAAGAAGACCGCCACCCACCTGTCACCCGGCGGCCACCTGGGCACCACCCATGTGCCACCTGCTAGTGCTTCACCACTCACAGCGTCGTCGGTCCCTCTGCAAGCCCCCACGGGCTTTAAATCTTGGCCAGAGGTCCTTTGGAGGACCGAGTGCCCAGTGCTCAGCCCCCCGCCGACACTTTAGCACCTACAATAGTCACATGAGTGACCAAGGGCCCATGGCTTTAACCCCCTGTCCTAGTGGCTGGTCCTGGATAGGACCTGGTTGTTATTTTTTTAGCCCCCAAGGGCTCTGGAGGCCATATTGTGCAATTTGGAGCTGTTTTCACCAAATCAGGCATATTTTTTGCGTACGATCTCCGTTTCAAAAACAAGATATCGTTGGAAAGCTAGTTCAATGCTCTATCTAGTGGTGGAGGTTTTATTTTTTTATTTTTCATTTTTGATGCCTTTTTTCGCCTGTCAAAGTCCGAAGTTGTTGTTTTCACTCCGGGAGGAGTAACTTTTGCGTCCTAGCTTCGTTTTGTGAAAACAAAAATGCATTGGAAAGTTGGTTCAGTGCTCTACACATATATTGGACCTATTTTTCCCAAATTTTTTACCAGGTATCTGATATTATTATTTAATCTCATCCTTTACCTTTTTAATTATTTTCTTGGGAAGTGTGCAATCAGGCTATTTTTTTGAGATCAACAAGCACTATTTTTTATTTGAGAGTATATATTGTTGTTTTCTATCATGGATACACTTAATATTGTACCCCTTACTCCACTCAATTATTTTGGTTGGAAAAAACAAATGGAGGTTCATTTGAAACACAAAGGGTTGTACAGGGTAACCATGGGTACAAAAATTGAACCTATAGGTGCTACTGAAAAGAGAAAGTGGTTTAATAGATGTGATGAAGCTTATGGTACATTATGTCTTTCTCTTTCATCTAACCTTATTTTTCATATTGAGTCTTGCACTACACCCAATGAGATCTGGTCTACTTTTGAGTCTTTTTTTGGGAAGTAGGATACTATGAGAGGTTTTCAGTTAGAGAATGAGCTTATTGGATTAAATCCTAGGGAATTTGATAACATCTAGAATTTTTTCACCAAAATTAAGTATCTTAGATTATAGTTGTCATAGTGTGGTGTTCAAAAAGAAGACTCTCAGTTGATATTGTCCATTCTTTCTAATCTTGGACTAGATTATTCAATTTTTGTATCTACCTTTTATGCCACTAGGGATGCACTTGGTACGAGATTCACTATGTCATCTCTTGATGAATTTGCTTCATCTCTCACTCGAGATCAAGCTAAGTTAGCTAGCATGGGCATGGTGAAACCTTCTTCATCACAGGCACTTATTGCATTACAGGAGCCCAGAGATCAGAAGGCTTCTACATGCAAAGACAAGAAACAGAAACAAAAGGAGTCCTCAGATTCATCCTCCTCTTCTAAGGGGAAATCATCTAGGAAGGAGAAGACTACATGTGCATATTGCAAGGGGGAAGGACATGCAGAACATAGTTGCTACAAGAAGGACATTGATGAACTGAAGCATCTTCTTTAGAAAAATCATATTGATTTTCCTTCTAGGATGTCTGCATCATCTTCTTCTCCTCATTCTTCTTCTTTAGAACAACATGACAAGGGAACAACTGGTTTACATACTTCATCAGATATGAAGGGACATGCTCTTTGTGCTTCTTCAGGTGTTGGCTAAGGGAGATGGCTTCTAGATTCAGGAGCATCTCATCATATGGCATCTTCACAGTCTATGTTCACTTCCTTTGAGCCTTACACTATGTTTCCCATTTTGATGGGAAACAACACTTACATGAGTGTTACAGGGAAGGGGTCTATTATTTTTGGGGAAAAATCCTTTCAAGATGTCTTGTGTGTCCCTCACTTGACAAACAACCTTATTTCCATCTATCAGATCACACATGGAGGCAATGGGAGATCTTTGGAGTTCACACTTGATTCGGTTATCATCAAAGAATTGGAGAGTAGAGCAGTTATTGCTACTGGGATAGTGGATCACTCATCTCGGTTGTATTCCTTTACTGATTTTGCTATTGATGGTGCTTTTGTTCCTACAATTGTTCCTCACACTTCTAGTGTGCATCATCATTCAAAGGAGAGATTTGGCTTCTTGAACATTAGTGTTCTCACTTTGGATCTTGTTCTTGAGCCTTCCCTTCCATCTCCTCCACCTCCTATTTCTATTATTGTGGCTATTGATGTGGCTTATTCTATTTCAGTGCAACAAGATCCTATTGATCATCCATCTTTGGAGGTTACTCTTGAGTCTTCACCTACTTTGATTTCTTCATTGGTTGAGGTCACACTTGCTTCTATGGAGACATCTTAGGCTGCACCTACTTCACCTTCAGAGATTGCATTCATTCAGCCTCTTCCCTCTCACTTATTTTAGGAGATGCAATTTCTGCAGCTCTTTTGGAGCTACTTCATTATGGGGGGATCTATGGTCTCTTCTTTCCTCTCTTATTGGGGGGTTCATTTATGTATATTTGTGATGGATGGTGTCCTTGGGGGGTCTTATGGAGTCCTCCATATTTCATCACTTAGTTTATTGCATTATATTTTGGGGAGGATTTTTATTCCCATGTGGTTTTCTCCTTTACGCCATTTGATTTAGTTTGCATTGCATTTGTAAATGGGTACCTGATCAGGCCTTGTTGTCAGGACTTATCTTTGGATAATAATTTTCTTCTCCCTAAGTTGCACTTATGGGGGGGTGTTGGTGTAATTAATTATTTAATTACACTTTAGCATAAGTTTACTTAGGCATTTTTCAATTCCTAGGATAATTGTAATCGTTATCTAGTTGAGTTGTCTTTTTTCTCAAGATAAGATTAGGGTTGTACATGTCTTTTTTTTTGCATGATTTTCTTTTTGAAGGCTTTTGTATTATTTCTAAAACAATTACATTTAATAATCATTATTCTGGTTTTTTGCTTGCACATATTTTCTCTAAGGGTTTACAGAATATCTCTTCCTTTTTGTTTTGAATATCTATTGCATGTGATAGGTGATTGCTTGTAGGTGATTCTTGGGGACTATGAAGTTGGTTTTTCAACTTCTACAATTTACGTAGAAAACCTAATAAGGGAAAAACCACAATGAGGATTAGCTCACAATATAGAGAATATCAAAATAGATTACAAAGGCTCACTACTAGAGAAGGCTCACTACCAAAATAGGACTCACTTTCCAACAAGGGTTAACCACCTAGAGGGCTCACTGCAAAAAAATTACAAAGAAGATAGAAGAGATTTGTTACATAGAGAAAACAGTCTCAATGCAACAAATATTTCCACCACAACTCACTCAAACACTCACAAACATGCATGAATGATAGAGTACACCTTCAAATCACTACATCTAGAAACTCAATAATTAGATTTCAAAGTGATTTGCAAAACTTGCATCACATACACACTGATTCACATCTATTTCACATATTTCTTGCTCTATTTCTTTGTACTTACTTTTTAACAATATCTCATCCTATATTTATACCTTCTTCAACTTTGAAACATATCCAAAGGCGGTCACATACCATTTTCATTTACAAATTCAAATTAGGTTGGTGCCAAAACATTCTAGGGTGGAATTAGAATGAGGGTGACCCAAACACACACTTCAACACACTTCCATAAGCTTCAAAATTAGTGTTAAACACAAGGTCACCCAATGTAAAAAACATAGAACAATTAAGCACACACAACCTTAGCATGATCCAATCCTTCAAGATAAAAAAAAGTATCTTCAACACGGTCATATCATCTCAACTCCAAAACCGCAAGTCATAAGACTCAAACAAGAAGAAATCTAAAGCAACTACATTTCTCCCGGACCTTAGCCAAATACATTGAAAAACATAGTTCAAAATTGGTGAACATAACTCGCACTGTACAATGAACCAAATGCCCAAAATCTAGATATAGCAACTTCCAACAACCATGATCAACATATATGAATCACATGAGCATAGGAAAAAATCCTAGAGCAACCACTAAAAACCTACAACCTTTTTTCCTTACAATTTTATCAATATCCTCAACATATATAGTCAATAACCTTTATCCATGAAATCAATGCCAACAACAACTAGTTGAGAACTAGTTAACCAGTTGACATCAATGACAACGCCTTCATACTTGCAACAATCTCACCATTTGTCATTGATGTCAACACATGATGTGAAAAACCTTCAAAGACAATACAATAGCTCTAAACATATTTCCTCATGATTTTAATTTTTTGTTTCTCCCCCTTAGTAGATAATCATTTTCACATGATAATCTTTCTGAATCTCTCCATATATTTCTCTCCCCATTTGACATCAATGGTAAAGGAAAAGGATGTTTTACATTGATTTTTCCTTTGAAATTAAGAATAAAATACTCCTTCAATGACAACACATGACACTTCCTACTCTCCTTGAGAGGTAGCCATTAGAACATCAGTCCAGAAGAAAGATAGATCCATAGATCCACCAAAATGATGCAACTCCATATGCATCTAGTTCAAGAAAGGAGGGGAAATGACCCCTACCTTCTCCCAAAGATACTTAAAAGTATTTTTAGTAAGAGCCTTCATAAATATATCAGCCATTTGATCCTTTGTAGATACATAGTCAAGATTTACTTCATTCTCCAACCTTCTCTCTCAAAAAGTGATACCTAATAGATATATGATTTTTCCTCAAGTGCATCACTGGATTCTTTGAAATACTAATTGCACTTGTATTATCACAAAATCTAGAAATAAGATCATCATACAATACTATGATATTTTTCAATGTTTGTTTCATCAACAAAACTTGTGTATAGCAAGATGCAACAACAATATACTAAGCTTCAGTAGTAGATAAGGAAACTGAATCTTTCCTTTTACTCAACCAAACCACCAATCTACAACCAAGAAGGAATACACCACCACTTGTACTTTTCTTGTCATCTACACGACCAATCCAATCTACATCTATGTAAGCACTTAGTGTAAAATCAATATCCCTAGGATACCATAATCCATAATCTGGAGTGCCATTTTAATATCTAAATATTCTCTTAACAACAACATGTGTTTCTTTAGGATCTTCTTGAAATGTAACCACAAGACAAACTGCATGCATGATATCCAATCTAGTAGCAGTTAAATACAACAATCCTCTAATCATAGATCTGTATTTGCTTTAAACAGCCTTAGGTGAATCATCATCTTTACTCAATTTGAAACCAGTCACCATAGGAGTGCATACCAGTTTGGAACCATCCAACCCAAACTTCTTCAACATTTCTCTTACATAATTTGACTATGAAATAAAAATCCCTTTCTTTGTTTGATTAATTTGTAGCCCAAGAAATAAATTCATCTCTCCAAACATAGACATCTCAAATTATTTTTGTATCTCTTAAGAAAACATTTTGCACATAGTTTCATTTCCTCCAAAGATAATTTCATCAACATATACAACCACTATCAAGATATTGTCATTTTCAATTTTAAAATATAGAATACTATCTGTCATACCTTTGTTGAAACCTTGCTGAATCAACTATTTGTCTAACCTTGCATACCAAGCTCTAGGATCTTTCTTCAACCCATATAAATACTTCTTCAATCTACAAACCATATTCAGTTGAACTAACAATTGAAATTCTTCTGGTTGTTCCATGTATACCTCTTCCTCTAACTCATCATTCAAGAATTTAGACTTAGCATTCATCTGATAGACCTTGAAATCTTTATGAGTAGCAAATGTTAAAAACATTCTGATAGATTCCATTCTTGCCACTAGAGAAAAATTATCCTAAAAATCTATACTTTCTACTTGTGAGTAACCCTTACACACAAGTCTTTATTTATTTCTAACTACTTCTCCATTCTCATTCAACTTGTTTTTGAATACCCACTTTGATCCAATTATGTTATTATCTACCAATCTAAAGACTAATTCCCAAGTTTTATTCTTCTCAATCTGCATAAGTTCTTTTTTATAGCTTCCATCCAATGCTCATATTTACATGCTTCACTTATAGTCTTTGGTTCAATCTCAGAAAGTAAACACAAATTTATCTCACCAACAACTATAGCTCTGCTTCTTATCAATACTCCTTTCCTTTTGCCTCCAATGATTTGATTTTTTGAATGATTTTTTCGCACATATTTATTTGTCTTAGGGGACACCATCAGAGCTTCTTCTTCTTCATTTTTCTTCTCCCATTCTTCCACAAATTCTTCAATTCTTACACAATCAGGTTCATCAGAAACACATCCATCAACTTCAATTGGATTCTCCATTGCTTCATCAACCTTGACATTTATTCTTTCCACAATCTTTCTTAGTCTTTTATTGAAACATCTGTAAGCTTTGCTCTTAGTAGAATATCCAAGGAAAATACCTTCATTTGGAATCAAACTTCCCTAAATTTTCTTCATCATGTTTGATATAACATTTGCTTCCAAATACCTTGAAATACTTAATAGTAGGAATTCTTCCACACCATAGCTCATAGAGAGTCTTAGTACTATTATCTCCTGCTTGAACTCAATTGAACACATAAATAGCAATGTTAATAGCTTCTCTCAGTAAACTTCTGGTAAACCAATTTCAACAATCATTGATCTAGCTGCTTCTTGAATTGTTCTATTCTTTCTTTCAACAACTCCATTATGTTGATGAGTTCTAGGGGAAAATAACTATCCTTTTATTCCATGAACTTCACAAAACATATTAGACTCATGGGAGGTGAATTCACCACCTCTATCAGAACTCAAGAATTTTATTCTCAAATTCATTTCATTCTCTACCATGGCTTTGAATGTTTTGAATCTATCTAATGCATCAAATTTCTCTCTAAGAAAAGTAACCCATGTATATCTAGAGTAATCATCAATCAAAAGAATAAATTACCTTTCACCTTGTAGACTTCTCACTCTTGTAGGACCATAGAGATTTGTATGAATTAAATCCAGTAGTCCGGTAGTATATTTTTCCTTTGATCTGAAGTTGTTTCTCGCTTGCTTTCCAAACTAACAATTCTTGTAAATAGCATTAACAGGCTTTGTAATTCTTGGTAAATCTCTTATGGATTGTACTGCATTGATCCTTTCTAAGTTATCAAAATTTATATGAAACATTCTTCGATGCCATAACCAACTGTCATTATTTTGATTCATAAAGAAACATCCATCAACACCCTTAAGCTGATATATATTTCCTTCAGAATTCTTTCCTACAACAATCAATCTTTTGGATCCTTTCTTGATTTCACATCTCTCATCCTCAAATACAATATTATATCCTTTACTACACATCTATCCAACACTTAAGAGATTATGCCTTAAACCCTTAGCATAGTAGACATAATCAGTATTATGCTTTCCATCAAAACTTATTGAACCTATCCCACAAATTTTAGCACTAGTATCATCTCCAAACATAATTAAGCCTCCATCATATTTTTCAAGTTTAACAAACTTACTCTTGTCACTGGTCATGTGATGTGAACATCCACTTTCAAAAACCCAATAGATCTTTTCTTGTTTATCATGTAGGGCAGAGATTACATTATCTTTATCTTTCTCCTTATCTGGAGGACATTCCTTCACCTATCTTTCAAATTTAGCAAAAGTAGGTTCATCTCTTATAGCCAAGAACAAGCATTCAATTTCATCAAAATCTCCATAATCAGATTCATCATCATAAATACTAGCATCCTCACTCACATATCATGCTCTGTCGATCTTCTTGCCTTTGTTTTCTTTGTTAAATCTTTGTTTGTTCTTCTTAGCTCTTTTTGGACATCTTGAAGCATAATGACTTTGTCCTCCACAAATAAAGCATTTAAAGGGTAACTTACCTTCATACTTATTGGAGACTTTCTTCATCCTTATCACAAATTTAGCTTCTACTTCATCAAGATTCTCTTCATCTGAATCTTCAGCTCTTTTAGCCTTGAAAGTAGTTTTTGATTTGTATCCATTTCTCAAATTTGACTTTCTCATCTCATAAGATTTTAGAGTTCCAAATAACCGATCATTAGTATAAGTCTTGTAATCCACATATTCTTCAATAGTAGATACCTTTTCAATGTATGCATCAGGGAGAGTTCTAAGAATCTTCTTCATAATCTTGAATTCATCTACTGTAGCACCAAGGCCTCGCATTCCACCTACCAACTCATCCACTCTCTACACACAAGATTTAATATTTTCATCTTCAAACATATGCAGAACCTCAAATTGTGCCTCAAAATTCTACAAATTTGATTCTTTTATATTTTCATCTCCTTCATGCATCTTTTCTTGAGCATCCCAAACTTCTTTAGCATTCTTTGAATTTTGAACTTTAATCAACTCGAAATGTGAAAGACTA